>SJYC01125837.1:0-31154 GCA_006408675.1 Madoqua kirkii
GAGATACAAAATGTGAAAATTTCCTTATAAAGGGCCCAAATCAGTACCCAGTGAACAAAAAACACTCATACCAGGGTGTATCATCATTAGTTTTAGAACACAGCATTTTCCAGGAAGATTAAAAGTTTCACACAAAAGGATCGGGAATTAGAATGACATCTCAGGTTTTTGAGATTAAAACGGGAAGATTAATGGACAATGTAGCAATGCCTCTGAAATTCTGAAGAAAAGCCACCTCGATCAGAATTTTATACTACCCCAAGCACAGCATTGCACACAGCTATTAATCAAGGTGAAAGAGAATAGATGCATTTTCAGACATGCAAAATGACAGCAAATTTACCCCCCAACAGTCCCTTTTCTGGGGAAGCTATTGGATTTAAAAAAAACAAAAACAAAAAAACACAAAAAGAAAGGATGTTAGAACTTGAAAACAGAATCCAAAAAAGAAGAGAAAAGAAGAGAGTTGCGAGAATCGTGGTGAACAGAGAATTGAGGCTGACCTCTGTACAGGAGACCTAGAGCGCAATCAATCCATGCTGGAGCTGCAGGTGCAGGCCATGGAAGAGAAGGGTGGGAGGGAAAGAGAGAGCGAAGGAGGGGGAAAGCCCATAGTTCACTTGTGCTTGACCATTTCACTCTTTCAATGGAGAATTTAGTAAAAAGCAATGACAGGAGCATGAAAAACTAAGAGAGCGTTTTTTTCTTTTTTCTAAAGGCTATGCATTTACTCCCCGGAAAATAAAAAAAGTTATATAAGAAAGGAAACATCACCATGTTTTACTACTTGGTTCCACTGACACCAACATTTATACAGGCCTAATAATGCAACAATAAACATCGCTCTAGTGAAAAATGATTGACACTGCCCCACTGGTAAGATGAGAGCGAAGAGAAACGTGCAGAGGAAGAGACAGGAACGGGAAATGGAGCACTAACTCTGCGGAAGCAGCGAGACAACGTCTGTGATAAGAGAAATGAAAAAATCAGCACTATCAGCATTTTCTGAGACAATCGGAAAATAAATATCAGTGGAGAGCTGAGGCAGCTGCCCCTCGGGAATGGGCCTTAATTTTAGTGACAGGCGTTATTTTATAATTTGACTTTTTAAACCATACATGTGTTAAGCCATTCTACTTTTTTCTTAAACATGAAATTAAGAAATATAGCTGAGAGTGAAAACAGAACCAAAAATCAAGACTCAAACTGCAGCTGGAGCAATGTGGAAATTTTTCTCCTCTGCAGCTGTAATGACTCTCTCATTAGAAAAATTGCACTCAAGTATTAATTGATAGGCCTACGTAAACAGTATAGGATATGAGAAATAGAATTCATTACCCCTGATGTTGTGATACCCGACAACCCATTTTCCCAGTAACCTCTGCTACTGAGCCTCTTACACTGACTCGAGGGAGAAAGTGGGCCCTGAAGCAAGGGGAAAGGGAATCAGATGTGCCAGTGAGTGTCAGCTGGTGTGTGAAGGCTGGCTTTGCCAAAATACCCAAGGTGTCCTCAATCCATCCGCTGCCAGACCAAGCTCCACGGCCTCTGAGAATCTACTCCACTCGCTGCCCTCCTCTATGGGACAGAGGGAAGCAGTCAGGTGTTGACTCATGAATGCCAGCGTCATAAAAGTGAACGCTACAAAGCCCGGGTGCAGGGGATGGTCTGCACCCAGGGAAACTACGCGCGTGGCTCGACCTCCACCATCGCTGGAGTCGCCATGCACGCGTGGCTACCCGGCTGCATGAGTCTCCCTCTCCAGGAAGGATGCTCTGATTGACAGGACCCCCTCGGCAGCACCCCCCCGAGTTTGGCCCTTCCTGTGCCTTACTTACCCTCCCCACCTGGATTTGACCTGTGACCTCGTCTTTCCCACGTTACTATCTGACCATCAGAATTCTTGGCATGGGCCCCGGGTCAAGCTCCTGGGATCTTCCTGCGTCTCTCACTCTTGAGACCCAACTCGGCTTTCTTTACTCCACGACCTGAGACTTTCCGGCTTGTTTCCACAGAAGCAAGTAGAGCTATGAGACAATTCAATGGCGAAGGCAACTCAAGGAAAGGCCTGGCACCGGGGGCAGGAAGACTGACCTTCTGTGCAACTGGGACCCTGTAAATGTGGCGCCTCTGAAAAAAAAGACTCCAAAACGCTTAAACTTACTTAAAATTCAAGCTAAAATTTCTGAATTCCATACATATTTCAGCCATATCTGTCTGGGCAGTGGGAGGAAGAAGGGGAGAAAATAAGCCAAAAAAGCCTCCTGGGGGAGAGGGGTGGACAGGGGAGGTGTTCAAATTCCAGAGACACATTCCACAACCTGGAAGTTAAAGGGCAGGGAGTGGAGTTAAACAGACTCAGGGTTCTGCTCCATGCAGCTGAGCTGGCGATTCTTCGGCCTGCAGAGTGATTCACAGCTTGTTAGTATTTACAGCTGAGTGATATTTTCAGCAGCTTATACAACCACAACCTCTGTGAATGAGGAGGGCTGCTGTCTGGACATCTAAGTACCAGTAGCCCTGAGTTCTTCTTCTAACTGAGACAGATGTGGGCTTAGCCCAGGCTCTAGAAGCGTCTAATCAAGCTCCAGGGGTGCAGAAGAGGCACCGGATGAGGGGAGAGGGAGGGCCTTCTCCAGGCAGTGAGTCAGGACACACACAGTGAACGGATCCCACATCAAAGCACAGCCCCTGGACTAGCTACATTGACACTACTTGGGAACTTGCTAGAGATGCAAATCCGAGGACCTCACCCAGACTGACACCGTCTGAAACTAGGGGTGGAGTGGTAGCAATCTGCATTTTCACGAGCCTTTCGGGAGCCTCTGACATGTCCTGACATTGGAGAGCCGCTTCCCCAAGAACCAGGGGCAACAGCAGGTCCGCTGCACCGAGTCCACAGCTCTGACCCTGCCCCTCTCGGGTGAGGACTGCCACCCAAGCAAGTGCTCTTCTACAGTCCTCCCACCTGCTGAGCCTCCCCCCTCTATCTGCAAAAGCTGGACCCAGGCTTACAGGACGCCGAGGTGAGTGCATATAATCCGCATCTGAGGCCTGGCTTGCAGCGAAGCCGCCGCCGGCTAGATTTCATAGGAACAAGTTCTTGTTGTCAACCTATTGTTATGCTGGGTGCCACAATCCATTTTAAGTCACTTCCCCACGTTTCTCATCAGTTTGTCCGGTTTTTTTGTCAATAGCTATGGGACCCCATGCTGTCTCCCTTTTCTGTTGTTCTAGGCCCAGTACAGTCAGTGTTTTAAAAAAAAAAAAACAAACAAACCCTGGGTTATCTGTACCAGTGTTATCTATGACAACAAATCTGAAAAACACTGCCAGAAGGAACTAGGTAAATAAAATTTACCTGCTCGGGTAGCTCAAATGGTAAAGACTCCACCTTAAATGCAGGAGACCTGGGTTTGATCCCCAAGTTGAGAAGATCCCCTGGAGGAAAGCGCGGCAACCCACTCCAGTATTCTTTCCTGGAGAGTCCCACGGACAGAGGAGCCTGGCGGGCTGCAGTCCATGGGGTCGCACAGAGACGGACACGACTGAGCGACGGACATCACCACCACTCTACCAAATTATGTCAGGACACAATGATGCGGCGGAGTATAACCCTTCTAATCACGCTGTACAAAAATAATACGGGAAAATATTCCACTCTACATGATTTTAGGATTATATTACGTTTATTTTTTTTTTTAAATCAAGAGGATATGGTTTTGTTGGCACAGGCCAGAAATCCAAACACTTGCAACTCTTGGCCCGCTCCATATCCGCACATCCTTGGTACTCCCAGGCTTCAATCTGTGTCCTCCCGACAAGCTCATGTTCCGCAGGCGACCAGAGGTAAGCTGGGGGAGGGTGTCCGAACAGACCCCCAGCCACCCAGGCCAGGCCCAGATCCAGGCACCAGGCCCGCCAAGGGGGAGACCAGAAATGGCGCATGCCTGAGAAGTGATACAGGCAGGGAGTGTTTGGGGAGATGGTCAAGTTTTGCTGATACTTGCAAAAAAAAAGAGGGGGAGAAATGAAAGCCTCAAGAGACGGTAAAATGCAGGCATCCTTGACAAGAGGAGCTAAAAAAGTTAATGATTAAGAACAAATGTGTCACCCCTCACAAAGAAAATTCCATTTGGTGAGAAATTCCTTCCAAAGAGAAGAGTCGAGACAAAGACTCACATCTCTCGCATCACTCGCATCTCTCCAGAGCGGACCACTCTGCCACTTTAAAGTTGTGCTCCAGAATGACCCACTCAAACATTTTCACCATCTGAGAGTGTAGCACAAGGTAGATAATGTAATCGGCCCCCGTTCTGGTTACAAACGATCGGAAGGCAGAGCACCTGGTGACGAAGGCTCTGAGTTTCTGCACGGGCGGCCACCACCCCTCCGTCTTCACCATGCACACACCAGCCTTTTCTTTTCTTTAACATTAAACTCAGGCAGTGGCATCTGGCCAAAAAAGGGCTCTCTGCTCTCAGCCCTCCTCTCCAGCTGAGTAAGCTCAGAGCATGGCTAGAGGCCCTGACTGCAGATCTTTGAAAAAGCCAGGCCAACCCTTGATTTACTGACTGAGATCCACACGACTCCCACCTCGGGGTGCCTGATATGGTAAATTTGATGGAATCTAGAGGGGAGACTCCCCTGCAGGCTGGGCTCATATTAACTACATCGAGGACAGGTTAAGTATTTCTGAAGGGCGGGGGGGACGTTAACTATAAATAAATCAATGCTATCCAGGCCTTCTGTCAGTTACTTTCACTGAAGAAGCAGAAATGTACAGCCTACGGCTTTAAATCAGGGCTCTCATCACCTGAGCTCCTAGAATGTGGTAAACACTAAATTCCCCTTAAGAAAGAAAAATAAATAAATAAAGAATATATTTTCCAGTTGCTCAGATCTATGCTTTTTATACTCATCTTCTTTCCCAAATTGAGTCCAGCATTCTGCTTTGTCATCAATTAAAATATGCCTATTTCAAAACTATAAAACTTCATATACTATTTTCTCCTAGTCTGTATTCTTATGAAAGACAGAGACCAGAACCTCAACCATTCATCCTCATAGACTTTTCTTGGAGCTTTAGATAAAAGTACAGGAAAGCGCCCACTGTCTCCACATTCTCTAGCTGGGTCATGATTATCCCACCTGTATGAATTCTCCCGCAGAGCAACAGATGTGATCTTCTTTGTCTCAAGCTTATGCCATATGCTCAGAAGAGTGGAAATGTTTCAGCCTGGAGGAGGCTCAATGGCTCCCATAAGACTCCGTAAGCCAGTCAAGACGTTCTGTGGGTAGAAGACCTCGGCTCTCGCTTGTTTACTCAACTTGCCCATTATGTGACCTTGGACAAGTCATCAGGCTCTGTGAGCCTCACTGCGTCTGCTTCAGAGATGAGAAGGAATCTCTCGCTTTTCTCATCTTCCCAATAGCGTTTAGTTCAAATAAAATAAAGGCTGTCACATCAGCATGTGAGTGAGCTGTGGATGGTTCAAGTCCTGGAAATTCCACCCTCCTCAATCCCTCCTTCCTTCTTTACGTATAAAGGGCTTCCTACCTGAATTACATTGCTCTAGCTATTATAAGGAATACCAAGATAACTCAGAAATTCCCTTAAGAAACTTAAAATTTTACAGGATATTGTACTTCTATAGAGGAGAATGGGACGACCGAGGATGAGATGGCTAGATGGCATCACAGACTCGATGGATGTGAGTCTGAGTGAATCACGAGAGATAGTAATGAACAGGGAGGCCTGGCGTGCTGCGATTCATGGGGTCACAAAGAGTCGGACACGACTGAACGACTGAACTAAACTGAACTGATGGATGTTAAACGGCAGGAAAGAAACAGATAATACGCTTTAAGATTTATAGGAAGGAAAGATCATTTTCTGTAAGGGGTCCAGGAAAAATCTCATGGAGAAAGGGGTACATGGCCAGGGCCCCTGAATAAAATGCCTAAGACCAGAGGTGATGGTGAAGAACAGTGAAATAACGGTCACAAGGGCACAGGGAGAGAAAAGCAGAGAGCAGACACAGGAAGGACAGCGCTGAGGAGCCAGAAACCCAGTGCTCCCCAAAAGGGAACAGAAGGAAATACGGCTAGAAGGGAGGCCTGGCGCTGGACTGTGGAAGGCCCTGCTCCCAGACCATGTTTGGACTCCAACGCCACCCTGGCCCGCGATACCCATGCACTGACACCACGCTCCTCACTCTTTCTAAACGCCTTCCCAGTTAGCACGGCCGGTGGTTGTGGTATCACTCACATTTGAGTGGCGGTTTAGTCACTGTGTCCAACTCTTTGCAACCCTATGGACTATAGTCTGCCAGGCTCCTCTGTCCATGGGATTTTCCAGGCAAGAATACTGGACTGCGTTGCCATTTCCTTCTCCAGGGGAACTTCCTGACCCAGGGATCAAAGCCACGTCTGCTGTCTTGCAGGCAGTCTCCAGCACTGCAGGCAGATTCTTTACCGACTGAGCCACCAGGGAAGTCCCATCGCTCACATTTATCCTCCACTGATTCTCACCTGGGTTCCTGAAACAGCCTCCTGCCTTGGGCCTTGTCCTCCTACAATAGAACCACCCTCCACACTGATGTCAGAATGACCGGAAATGCAATCTCACCACGTGACTCCTGTGGAGGTGCTCTGCTGATCTCCCATCACCCACGGGAAACATTCCAGCACCTCCCTTAAGATGCCAGGGGTTTGGCGATCTGGGCCCTCGGAAGGCTCCACCTTCTGCATCTCCCTCACAAACCCTTCACTCCTGCCACACCGACCCCCTCAAAGTTCCTGAAGCTGCCATGCTCTCTTGTCCCTCTGACCTCTGAATTTGCTGCTCCTTCTTGATGGAATCAGAAACCCAAAATTCATCATTCTTGGCCCATCCCCTCCCTATATCACACCTAACGCCCACTTGCCTGAGTCTCTGTCCTCCAGAGAACCAGAGGTAAGCTGGGGGAGGGGAAAACCTAACTTCCCCCTTTCTCACACAATACCCACCCTTCTCTTTTAACACTTAACAACATTAAATGATGGTCAGTTAACATTGTTCTGGAAGTAGCAGCCAAGGCAATTAGATAAAAGATAACAAAAGGTTCAAGTGTTGGAGAAAAGAATAATTAGCATTTGCAGGTATCACTGTACATCTAGAAGACACAAGAGAATCAACTTGAAAAAAGTCAAACAATTACAGAACTCAGTCAGAGTATTACAAGTTTATATATAAAAGCCAACAACGTCTTCATACAAAAGTAATCAGTTAGGAACTAAAATGTCAGAAAGCATGGACTCCTTTATCAGTGTAAGAATGATAAAACCCCTAAAAAAATTTTTTGCAAGACTTGTAAAGGACCTGTATAAAGAAAGCTTTAAAATTTTACTAGGGAGACAAATCTTGCTTCCAGATAGCAAGACCTACTGCAATGTAAACTCCCCAGCGGCATGGATTTTTCTCTGCTTTGTTGACTGACATATCTCAAGTACCAAGAACACTGCCTGGAACAAAACAGGCACTCAGGAGATACCCACTGAATGAATACATGCCAAAAACCATCTAAAAAGTCAGGGTGATCCATCACAATTCAAATAGGATTTACATTTGTATTCTGGGAGCAACGGAGAGAGATATAACCTTCCAAGTGAGCAAAAATTCAAGTACTCAGGGTTACTGAAGGCATGGAGAACCAGAATAACCAAAATGTTATTGGTGGAACTACAAACTGGTGTAGTCTTTTGAAAGAGCAATTTGTTAGTATCTATCAACACTCAACTCCATGGGGTTGAAAAGAGTCAGACAGGGCTGAGCGACTGAACTCACTTTCTGACTGATCAACATTTAAAGTGTGCTTATTCTTCTAATCATGTCTCTGCTGTGATTAATTCTGTAGATATATTCACACATTTATGTGCAAATACACCTGGAAGGATGTGTGGATGCAATAATATGCATTCCCCCCTTTTACTGTTGAAAACAGACCTGCCTGTAAGATAGACCTAAGCGATGAGATCATATACAGCGGTCCAATGCACGATCTTAGCCAAAAGGCCGAGATATTGAGTCCAGCGGTCCTTAAAACTGAAGTATCCCTATACAGAATGAAATGGAAGTAAGCCCATGATCTAGTTTTAAAGTAAAAAAGGCAAGGTTGAGAATAATATGCATGGTGCGACCCCATTTGTATTCTAAAATTATACAGTACGTCTATACAGGAACAGAAACATTCTGGAAGGTTACCTTTGGCAATGAAGTCAAGGGAAGAGATGGGCAGAAGGAAACCTTCCCTCAAGGAAAACAGAAAGGTGTCTGCTACTGTTTCACCTGCCTGGACCGTTTTACTTTCTCTCGGGCACTCCTGTTCAGGAGCACTGCCCACCCTCACCAGGGCTCCCTGGACATTCCACCCGCTGCTCCACTGAGGACAGCTCACACAACACCCTTCTTCCTGGGCTTCCCAGGTTAGCGCTGAGCTCCTCTGAGGGCAGGGCCTGGCTTCCCTTTCTGCTTTCTCAGCACCTGGTGGAGCGCTGGCACACAATAACCCCTTAAGAAAGGCGGGAGAAAGAGAGGAGGGAGGGAGGTGGGGGCGGAAAGAGAAGGCCGCCCAGGACCAGATGGCAGCACGCAGCACTGTTAGGAGCGGGGAGAGTCAGGAGACAAGCACGGCTGGCCACAGAGAAAAGAGCAACGATTCGCAGAGAGGAGCCTAGCTCTTTCACCTGGAGGCCTCGAGGTCTCAGAGCCAGACAGCAGGTGCGCCCCAGAGCAGAGACTGTGGCCCCCACAGCTTCAGGCGCCTGTCCCTCCCAGGCCACAGGTGCTCATGACTCTTGCCATTAAGGACGAAGCTCTGAGAGCAGCATCTGCCCACCCCTGTTGCTGCTGGAAGGACCGAGGGCTCTCCCCACTCTGAGCAATCCCTAATGCCTCTACCATTTTTGCTGATGATGTTCCCTACCAGGGGCCTGAATGTTAATTGACATCCATGTAAAGCACTTAGTTAGCATAAAGCACAACAGGGAGTGCTCAAAATATAAGCCATCACTAAATTGCTTAAGGAATCTTTTCAAGAGTTCAAAGCCCACCATTGCGTAAGCCATCAGGAAGTCTTCCATTTCCAGCAAGACCCAGGCCTCCCAATTTATTTCTGCAGTAAACAAACACACTGTCTTCCTACGCACATTTAAAACAAACTGCCGATTCAGTATTTGTTACTGTTGTCATCATTTCAAAATTAAACTGGTCCTGCGTGCGTGTGTGCTAAGTCGCTTCAGTCGTGTCCTACTCTTTCGTCACCCCGGGGACAGTAGCCTGCCAGGCTCTGTTGTCCATGGGATTCTCCAGGCAAGAATCCTGGAGTGGGCTGCCATCTCCTGCTCCAGGGGATCTTTCCAATCCACGGGTCAAGCCCATGCCTCTTGCCGCTCCTGCACTGGCAGGTGGATGCCCCACCACTAGCGCCACCGGGGAAGCCCAAACTGGCCCTGAGCTGTGCTGTGCTTAGTGGCTCAGTCGTGTCCTGCTCTCACGGACAGTACCCCGCCAGGCTCCTCTGTCCACGGGGATTCTCCAGGCCAGAATACGGGAGTGGGTGGCCATGCCCTCTTCCAGGGAATCCTCCCAATCCAGGGATTGAACCTAGGTCTCCCGCACTGCAGGCAGATTCCTTACCATCTGAGCCAACAGGGAAGACCAAAACTGGTCCTACTGGGTCCCACATATTCTAGCACACTCCTATATCTTAGAAAGTCAAACTTAGATCACCTTTACAAAGTCAGTACATGCTCCATCGTCCTGTCTGCTGGCCTGTGCCTGCTCACCCCAGCATTTACTCACCACGGCGGGAGGGTCGTTCCAGTCTTCATAGGAGATGGCGGCGTATGGATAGATCCGATCGTTGATGATCTGCAGGGTGGCCAGGGCGATGGCCTTGATTGACTGGAAGTACGCTTCCCAAAACCACCGTGCCTGTGAAGAAAACCACACTGCGTGAAGTGAGCAGAGTGAGGGAGGAACTAGAGGCTCCATCGCAGGCACCTCTGGGTCGGGGTCATTTCCTTATTCTCGAAGAAGAGCAAGCCCAGGGCAAAAGCCTGCCCGCTGGCAAGGCAACTCCATCAGAGTGGGCACCACCCAAGGCAGTCAAAACAGGACATGAGCACGGGCAACGCACACGGAATTCAATTTAGATATGAAAGAAACGACGTGGGGATGAAATGTTGAGTTCACAGTCTCTTCTTTGAGTATTACTACTAAAGTGCACATAAAGTACATTCAGTACTCTTACAATCACTATCCAGATACAGAACATTCCAGCACCCCAGGAGAGTCCTCTCTGCTGCACCCCGTCAGTATCTCACCTCTCCAAGAGTCATCCCTACTCTGCTTTCTGCTAGCCCACTAAGGAATTTCATATTAATGGAACCAAACGGTGTTTATTCTTCTGTGTCAGACCTCTTTTAAAATTGGACTTCAGTGTCAGGTTATGCTGGCCTCATAAAAGGAGTTAAAAACTGAGTAGAAAAAGTTCTGTTCTTTGAGAAATGTTAGGCAAGTTTAGCATTATTTCTGCCTTGAAAGACTGAGAAGTCATCAAAACAGCCATCTCAGGATTTTTTGTGGGGGGTGTGGTGGGGTGAGTAATGATTTTAAATCATAGATTTTCTTTCATAGACATAAGATTCTGCATATTTTCATGTCAGTTTTGTAGGTGGTATTTTTCAACGAATATGTTCACTTTAATCTGTTAAATGTTTGGACTAAATGTATGTTAATGTCTATTTAATACCTATAAAATCTGAAGTAATACTTCTCATTTCATTCTGGATATTCATCATCTGTGCTTTCCCTTTGTACTTGATCAGTCTTGCTGATGTTTATCAATTTTATTAATCTTTTCCATTTCATTTTGTTGATCTTCTTCAGCTCAGTTCAGTCGCTCAGCCACGTCTGACTCTTTGCGACGCCAGGGACTACAGCAGGCAGGCCTCCTTGTTCATCACTGACTCCAGGAGCTTACTCAAACTCATGTCCACTGCGTCGATGATGCCATCCAACCATGTTGTTCTCTTTCATCCCCTTCTCCTCCTGCCTTCAATCTTTCCCAGCATCAGGGTCTTTTCTAATTCTTTCCAATCCACGGGTCAAGCCCATGCCTCTTGCCGCTCCTGCACTGGCAGGTGGATGCCCCACCACTAGCGCCACCGGGGAAGCCCAAACTGGCCCTGAGCTGTGCTGTGCTTAGTGGCTCAGTCGTGTCCTGCTCTCACGGACAGTACCCCGCCAGGCTCCTCTGTCCACGGGGATTCTCCAGGCCAGAATACGGGAGTGGGTGGCCATGCCCTCTTCCAGGGAATCCTCCCAATCCAGGGATTGAACCTAGGTCTCCCGCACTGCAGGCAGATTCCTTACCATCTGAGCCAACAGGGAAGACCAAAACTGGTCCTACTGGGTCCCACATATTCTAGCACACTCCTATATCTTAGAAAGTCAAACTTAGATCACCTTTACAAAGTCAGTACATGCTCCATCGTCCTGTCTGCTGGCCTGTGCCTGCTCACCCCAGCATTTACTCACCACGGCGGGAGGGTCGTTCCAGTCTTCATAGGAGATGGCGGCGTATGGATAGATCCGATCATTGATGATCTGCAGGGTGGCCAGGGCGATGGCCTTGATTGACTGGAAGTACGCTTCCCAAAACCACCGTGCCTGTGAAGAAAACCACACTGCGTGAAGTGAGCAGAGTGAGGGAGGAACTAGAGGCTCCATCGCAGGCACCTCTGGGTCGGGGTCATTTCCTTATTCTCGAAGAAGAGCAAGCCCAGGGCAAAAGCCTGCCCGCTGTGCAAGGCAACTCCATCAGAGTGGGCACCACCCAAGGCAGTCAAAACAGGACATGAGCACGGGCAACGCACACGGAATTCAATTTAGATATGAAAGAAACGACGTGGGGATGAAATGTTGAGTTCACAGTCTCTTCTTTGAGTATTACTACTAAAGTGCACATAAAGTACATTCAGTACTCTTACAATCACTATCCAGATACAGAACATTCCAGCACCCCAGGAGAGTCCTCTCTGCTGCACCCCGTCAGTATCTCACCTCTCCAAGAGTCATCCCTACTCTGCTTTCTGCTAGCCCACTAAGGAATTTCATATTAATGGAACCAAACGGTGTTTATTCTTCTGTGTCAGACCTCTTTTAAAATTGGACTTCAGTGTCAGGTTATGCTGGCCTCATAAAAGGAGTTAAAAACTGAGTAGAAAAAGTTCTGTTCTTTGAGAAATGTTAGGCAAGTTTAGCATTATTTCTGCCTTGAAAGACTGAGAAGTCATCAAAACAGCCATCTCAGGATTTTTTGTGGGGGGTGTGGTGGGGTGAGTAATGATTTTAAATCATAGATTTTCTTTCATAGACATAAGATTCTGCATATTTTCATGTCAGTTTTGTAGGTGGTATTTTTCAACGAATATGTTCACTTTAATCTGTTAAATGTTTGGACTAAATGTATGTTAATGTCTATTTAATACCTATAAAATCTGAAGTAATACTTCTCATTTCATTCTGGATATTCATCATCTGTGCTTTCCCTTTGTACTTGATCAGTCTTGCTGATGTTTATCAATTTTATTAATCTTTTCCATTTCATTTTGTTGATCTTCTTCAGCTCAGTTCAGTCGCTCAGCCACGTCTGACTCTTTGCGACGCCAGGGACTACAGCAGGCAGGCCTCCTTGCTCATCACTGACTCCAGGAGCTTACTCAAACTCATGTCCACTGCGTCGATGATGCCATCCAACCATGTTGTTCTCTTTCATCCCCTTCTCCTCCTGCCTTCAATCTTTCCCAGCATCAGGGTCTTTTCTAATGAGTTGGCTCTTTGCATCAGGTAGACAAAGTATTGGAGTTTCAGCTTCAGTATCAGTCCTTCCAATGAATATTCAGGACTGATTTCCTTTAGGATGGAATGGATTGATCTCCTTGAGAGTCCATAGGACTCTCAAGAGTCTTCTCCAACGCTACAATTCAAAAGCATCAATTCTTCAGTGCTCAGCTTTCTTCATGGTCCAACTCTCACATCCATACATGACCAGTGCAAAAACCATAGCCTTGACTAGACGGACCTTTGTTGACAAAGTAATGTCTCTGCTTTTTAATATGCTAAGTTTGTCACTGCTTTTCTTCCAAGGAGCAAACATCTTTTTAATTTCATGGCTGCATTTACCATCTGAAGTGATTTTGGAGCCCAGGAAAATAAAGTCTGTCACTGTTTCCATTGTTTCCCCATCTATTTGCCATGAAGTGATGGGACTGGATGCCATGATTTTAATTTTTTGAATGTTGAGTTTTAAGCTGGCTTTTTCACTCTCCTCTTTCACCTTCATCAAGAGGCTCTTTAGGTCCTCTTCGCTTTCTGCCATAAGGGAGGTGTCATCTGCCTATCTGAGGTTATGGTTATGGATATTTCTCCCGGCATCTTGATTCCACTGTGCGTCATCCAGTATGGCATTCTGCATGATGTACTCTGCATAGAAGTTAAACAAGCAGAGTGACAGTATACAGCCTTGACAGACTCCTTTCCCAATTTGGAACCAGTCCGTTGTTCCATGTCCGGATCTAACTGCTGCTTCTTGACCTGCATACAGATGTCTCATGAGGCAGGCAAGGTGGCTGATACTCCCATCTCTTTAAGAATTTTCCAGTTTGCTGTGATCCACACAGTCAAAGGCTTAGCATAATCAATGAAGCAGAAGTAGATGTTTTTCTGGAACTCTCTGCAACAGATGTTGGCAATTTGATTTCTGGTTCCTCTGCCTTTTCTAAATACAGCTTGAATATCTGTAAGTTCTCGGTTCACATACTGCTGAAGCCCTGCTTGGAGAATTGTGAGCATTGCTTTGCTGGTGTGTGAGATGAGTGCAACTGTGTAGTATCTTACTTACTTACTTAATTCTTCACCTAACTTTTTTTCTATTTTGTTCCTTTCTGCTCTTATTTTTACTTCCTTTGGTTTTGGGGGACTTTAATCCATACTGCCTTTAGATTCTTGAGATTGAAATTTAGATATTTCACTCTTTCTTCTTTCTTAATACATAAATACAAAGCTAAAAATTTACTTCTATGCACTATTTTAAATGCATCCCACATATTTACATATCATTTTCATTATAATTTAGGTAGAAAAAAGTAATTTCCATTGTAACACTTTCTTTGGCTCAAAGGACATTTATTAATAGAAGTATACAGTTTAATTTCCAAACATTTTCAGATTTTATATTTATCTGTTACTGATTTCTACTTTGCACTGTAGTCAGGGAATATACATGTTATTTCAAAACCTTGCAATTTATTTAAACTTGATTTATGGCCTGGCACATTGTTTATTTTTGTCAGTGATCTATATGCACTTTAAAAAGAGTGTTTTGCTGTTGATGAGTGTAATGTTTTACAATTGTCAAGCAGAGTAAGTTGATTATTTAGTACGATCTAAATATTCTATACCTTTATTGATTGTTCTCTGCCTGTATGCACACGTGTATGTGTGTTTATTTCCAAAATTTTTACTTTCAAATTTCTGCCCTTAAAGTTTGTCTAAAGAGTATCTCTCATAAAAAGATATAAATGGATTTTAATATTTTATCTCATTTAAAAATCTTTGGCTTTCAGTTGTACATATAGTCCATTTATACTTAATGTAATTTCTGATACAGTTGAGTTTAAGCATTTGCTCATTCTATTTGTTCACAGAGGTCCACCGATGTACCTCAGTGTAGCTCTTTGTATTTATCCTACTGAGAACTGTATAGCTTCTCTAATCTGTGACTTTACGTCTCTGATGCTTTTAGAAAATTCTGTCCGTATTTTTTAAAATGTTGGTTCTATCACAGTCTCTTCTATAACTCCAAGTACACATGTATGTAAATGTTTTCACCATGTCCTGTATGTCTATTATTCTCTTTTCTGTATTTTTCCTCTCTGTGCTTCAATCTGTGTATTTTCTACTAATATGCCTTCTGGTCCAATAATCCTTTATCCTGTGTGTGTGTAAGTCTATAAACTGCTATTAAATCCATGTATTGAATTGTTCATTTCACTTCTTATTTTTTCATTTCCAGAATCCCACTTGGCTAAGAAGACTTTGTATCTTTGTTGAAATCCTCCTTCTTTACTTCTAGATTATTAAGTGCTGTTAGTTCCCAACTGATAACTCCAATATCTGAATAAACTGTAAGTCTCTTTCTACCATCTCTTTTTATTCTTCATTTTGGTCATTTGGTTTCAATTTTTAGCTTGCATCTTAATTTTTTATTAGATACCAATATTCTGCATTAAAAATTATAGAGGTTCTGGACAATCCAGATTATCTTTCGCTTAAGAACATAACACATTCTGCTGGCAGGCACAGAGAATGCAGTCAGACCACTTTTATCCTGTCAGCTTCAACTTTTGTCAGGACTAACGTTTTTCAGCTTGCCCTTAGTCTGAAGGTGTGGCCTTCTGGGCCTTCAGCTAAAGCCTGGGGTGCTTCCCAGGACCCCTCCATCCTGGCCCGCTCTGAACATGGACCTTTGTCTCGTTAGCACTATGTATGGTTGCTGAAATAGCTGCCCAGCTCCCTGGGCTCCCAGCTGCTCCTTTCTGCAGGGACTCCAGGGGTCTTGCTCTGATCGCGTGCACCTTAGGAGTTGGCAAAGAACTTAATGGAAGACTGCACACTCATTTTTTTGTTTATTTCCCCATGATTCCCTTTCTCCTGAGACTTTTGTCCTCCAAATCCCAGATACTCTGGGAACCCCCAAGCCCCAGCCTGTCAGCCCTGTGGGGCTGCTCTTTCCTGTGAAGACTCCATGCCCAGGACTGTGGATTAGAAGTCCTTGGGCGACGGTGTCAGAGTGAACAGGCAGCTCCCCTCAGGGTGCCCCGTCTCTCAGGAATCGTCCCTCAAGTCCTGGCTGCTCTCGGAACTGTTGTTTCATCTATTATAATTAGCTTCTGTACTTCTTTTTCTTTTATTGACAGGAGGGTTACTCCCAAACCAGCACTCTGTCAGAGTCTCCTGAAAGAAGACAGTTTCTTATCCAAGCAGAGTTTAAACTCGGTTCCTAAGGAAAGCAGGATGCTGATGCCGATGACCTCTCCAGCTTCATTCAGCCTACGATCCCACTCAGAATCAGTGGCTGTTTGCATTTATGCAAGGGGGCCAAACATATCCAAGTTTAGCATGAAAAACTGGAAGCATAACCAAAATAGGGAGAGGAAAAAAAGGCACTTTCTAGTCTAGACTTACTGACTTTGGGTCTGTTTCCTGGACAAGTCCTCTATTAGTTAAAGCCTTGGATAACTTCTGAGTTATATGATGACTATTGTTTCCACTAACAATAAGGAGAAGGCAAAGCATCACAATGAGAATTTCTCCCATTCAGAGAAAATCAGAAACAGATTTAGCTTCCAGGGGCATCTGACTTAAGCCGTCCTGCGGTCTGCCATCTGGGTACAGCCAGGGGGGCCTCTTGGCTGCCTGCTGCTACTTCGTAGATACACTCCACTCACTCCAGTCTCCTTCCTGCCCAGCCCTGCTGCTGCTTCCCCTCCCATCGTCAGCCGAAGCATCTACAGCTCATGAGGCCTAAGAGAACCTACCTTTTCTGTGAAACCTTTACTAAGCACCCCGAACATCAACAATCTTCCCTTACTAAGACATCCCACCCCATTCACAGCCTTTCCCTTACGACTTAGTTCTCTGATACACCATTCTAACACTGCTTTACTGGCTTTTCAGATGCCCACTTTTCTCTCTCCAGCTACACTGTGAATTTCTTGGCTGTGGAAACTGGCTTTTTTTTCCCTCATTAGTATCCTTACAAATGTTAGAATGTTTTGCCGGCTGCAAAGCACTACTGTACCCATGATCTCGTTTGCTCTTTATATACAAGTCTGTCAACTTTTGGGGGTGGGGTGGCAGATACAAATTTCATTTTATATGTGAGGAACTGAGCTATTTAAGTGGCAAAGTCACCAATCCAACCCATGAATCCTAACTCTAAAGTCAGACCTTCTATCTATTCTAGAATATGAAGACTACCAGCACAGAGTAAGGACATGGTCCTCTACCAAGGCACCAAGATACGTGAGCCCACACATAAACACAGCTTAAATATTTATCTCCTTTTCTATCCAAATGGGTTCATCGTCATTTTTTTTTTTTTAATTTCAAATCACACCACACTCAAACTCAAGCATTCCAAAGCTTTGTGTTCACATTTAATCACAGTAGAGACAGCAGCATTTGGGATTTACATGGAACAACGACTGGGAACAAATCCATCTAGAATACCAGCCAGAGGCACAAGTGTAGGACAGAGACTCTGATTTAAGATGTCTCAAATCATGTCATCCTGTCCACCAAATTGCAGTTCTCTTGGAAAGGAAGGAAGCCTTGCCAATAATCACAGCTGAAGTGTCTTGGCCTGTGGATAAGTGAACGTCACAGGCTTAATTATTTCTGCAGGACCTCTCTAACACCTTGCAGCATTTAGAAGGCATAATTTACAGCGCCCCCAGGACTCAGTCTAGGCCACTTTTCAGCAGAGAAGGAGGAGTTTTCAGCTCTCCTGCGGTACACGAAAGCACCACCATTCCCAACCAGTGACTAAATGCAAACGCTCATTTTGAGGTTTCCCCCCACACCATCAACGTGGGCCACACTTATCTCTACCTGAAAACTTGAAATGAGGAATTCTTCCACAAACATGCGGATTCCCCACACGCTCTACTCTATGCATCTACACAGCTGAAAGCTAAGTCATATATGAAAAGGTCATATCAACAACCTCCAACAAAGCATTTAACTTTTCCTCATGAAACCGTTATCACAGTAATTTTGTAAAAGCAGATTTCAAAGCACGGGAACTAAAGCTCCTATCACACTTTTAAACATTAGAATCATGAAGCAAAAGGCAAGGATTGGGCCAAATTAAAAGTATTTCAAGCAAATACAAACTTCAAACTAAAATTGGTACTGTGGTTTAATTTCTTTAATTTTCAGTAACATAAAGCCAGCAGGACTAGCAATAACAAGTGTTTAAGGAAGCAAGCACAGTATGGGAGAAAGAGTCATGGTGATGAGTCTCCTCCACCATTTTAAGCAGCTTGCTGCTGCGGCTGAGTCGCTTCAGTCATGTCCAACTCTATGCAACTCCATAGACGGCAGCCCACCAGGCTCCCCCGTCCCTGGGATTCTCCAGGAAAGGACACTGCAGTGGATTGACATTTCCTTCTCCCATGCATGAAAGTGCAAAGACTGAAAGTGAAGTCGCTTAGTCGTGTCCGACTCTTAGCAACCCCATGGACTGCAGCCTACCAAGCTCTTCCGTCCAGGGGATTTTCCAGGCAAGAGTACTGGAGTCGGGTGCCATTGCCTTCTCCAATAAGCAGCTTCAGTTCAGTTAAGTTCAGTCATTCAGACATGTCCAACTCTTTGTGACCCCATAAATCACAGCACGCCAGGCCTCCCTGTTTATCACCAACTTTGACAGTTCACTCAGACTCACGTCCATCGAGTCAGTGATGCCATCCAGCCATCTCATCCTCGGTCATCCCCTTCTCTTTCTGCCCCCAATCCCTCCTAGCATCAGAGTCTTTTCCAATGAGTCAACTCTTTGCATGAGGTGGCCAAAGTACTGGAGTTTCAGCTTTAGCATCATTCCTTCCAAAGAAATCCCAGGGCAGATCTCCTTCAGAATGGACTGGTTGGATCTCCTTGCAGTCCAAGATACTCTCAAGAGTCTTCTCCAACACCAGTTTAAAACCATCAATTCTTCAGCACTCAGCTTTCTTCACAGTCAAATTCTCATATCCATACATGACTACTGGAAAAACCATAGCCTTGACTGGATAGACCTTTGTTGGCAAAGTAATGTCTCTGCTTCTCAATATGCTATCTAGGTTGGTCATAACTTTCTTTCCAAGGAGTAAACATCTTTTGATTTCATGGCTGCAGTCACCATCTGCAGTGATTTTGGAAGCCCCCAAAATAAAGTCTGACACTGTTTCCCCATCTATTTCCCATGAAGTGATGGGACCCGATGCCATGATCTTCATTTTCTGAATGTTGAGCTCTCGGACATGAGTTTGGGTGAACTCCAGGAGTTGGTGATGGACAGGGAGGCCTGGCGTGAATTAATAACTTCTGCTCTCCAAAAGTCAGAGTCAAGAGAATCAAAGGATGGCAACAAGCTAGGAGAAAATATTTGTAAGATATATATCTGTTAATAGTTTTCCAAAAACATATAAAGAATTCTTAAAACCCTACAATAACTAAACAACCCAATTAAAAAAGAATCCAAAGACCTTAACAAAATTCATACCCAAAGAAGATACAGATGGCAAATAAGTACACAAAAAAAGTGTGCCACATGTCATCAGGAAGTGCAAATTAAAATAATAATCATTACACACCTACTAGAAGGGCCAAAATATGTAACACTGATAAGATCAAATGCTGGTAAGAACGTGGAGCAATAGGAATTGTCATTGCTGGTGGGAATGGCAAAATGGTACACCCACTCTGGAAGACAATTTGGTGGTCTTTTATAAGATTAAACATATTCTTAACATCTGATCCAGCAGTTGCACTTCTTAGTATTTACCCAAAAGAGGTGGAAATTTATATCCACCTATAAACCTGTACATGAATGTTTATAACCAAATGTTTATAACCAAACCTTTACTTGCAAAAATTTGGGAGAAACTAAGGTGTGGATCACAAGAAACTGTGGAAAATTCTGAAAGAGGATGGGAATACCAGACCACCTGACCTGTCTCTTGAGAAATCTGTATGCAGGTCAGGAAGAAACAGTTAGAACTGGATATGGAACAACAGACTGGTTCCAAATAGGAAAAAGGAGTACGTCAAGGCTGTATATTGTCACCCTGCTTATTTAACTTATATGCAGAGTACATCATGAGAAACGCTGAACTGGAAGAAACACAAGCTGGAATCTAGATTGCTGGGAGAATATCAATAACCTCAGATACGCAGATGATACTACCCTTATGGCAGAAAGTGAAGAGGAACTAAAAAGCCTCTTGATGAATGTGAAAAGAGGAGAGTGGAACAGTTGGCTTAAAGCTCACTTTCAGAAAAAGAAGATCATGGCATCCGATCCCATCACTACAGGGAAAACAGTGGAAACAGTGTCAGACTTTATGTTTTTGGGCTCCAAAATCACTGCAGATGGTGACTGCAGCCATGAAATTAAAAGACGCTTACTCCTTGGAAAGAAAGTTATGGCCAACCTAGATAGTATATTCAAAAGCAGAGACATTACTTTGCCAACTAAGATCCGTCTAGTCAAGGCTATGGTTTTTCCTGTGGTCATGTATGGATGTGAGAGTTGGACTGTGAAGAAGGCTGAGCACCAAAGAATTGATGCTTTTGGACTGTGGTGTTGGAGAAGACTCTTGAGAGTCCCTTGGACTGCAAGGAGATCCAACCAGTCCATTCTGAAGGAGATCAGCCCTGGGATTTCTTTGGAAGGAATGATGCTAAAGCTGAAACTGCAGTACTTTGGCCACCTCACGCAAAGAGTTGACTCTTGGAAAAGACTGTGATGCTGGGAGGGATTGGGGGCAGGAGGAGAAGGGGACAAGAGAGGATGAGATGGCTGGATGGCATCACTGACTCGAAGGCTGTGAGTATGAGTGAACTCCAGGAGATGGTGATGGACAGGGAGGGGCCTGGCATGCTGCGATCATAGGGACACAAAGGGTTGGACACGACTGAGTGACTGAACTGAACTGAAGGTACTCAGTGAGTGAATGGGTATATAAACTATGGCACATCCAGACAGTGGACTATTATTCAGAACTAAACTGAAATGAGATAATAAGCCATAAAAAGACATGGAGAAACCTTAAATGGATAATATTAGGTGAAAGAAACCAATCTGAAAAAACTACATAGTATATGGTTTCAAATATATGATGCCTTGAAAAAGGCAAAAGTATTGTAAAAAATCAGTGGTTGCGAAAGGTTGAATGGGAGCAGAAATGAACTGGTGGAGCACAGAGGAGTTAGGAGACAGTGAAACTATTCTGTATTCTGCCCAATACCATAAGGATGAATGCATTTGTCGAAGTCCATAGAATGTACAACACCAAGAGTGAACTTAAATGTAAACTATGGTCTTTGAGTGATTACAATATATCAACATAGATTCATCCTTGGTTAAAAAAAAATAGTACCATTCTGGTGAGTGGTACTCACCAGACAATGGGGAAGGCTATTAATGTGTTTGGAGAGGAAGTATATGGAAAATATCAGTACTTTTCCTCTCAATTTTGCTCTGAGTCTTAAATTATTCTAAAAAATAGCCATTAAAAAAATTGGTAAGAATTACCCATCAACAATCAATGAAAGGTCATGACATTCAAAATCTTCCACAATATGACACAAACTTACTTACACAACTTTGTATTTTTTATTTCACTTTTTCATTCCTGAATAGAGAAACAAATATCTACTCTTAACTATTTTATTTTTACTCATGTATTTTTTCCCCCGTTGGATACAATTAATTCCCAATTTCACATATTCAAGTCCTAGTTAACCTTCAAAATTCAACTCAAATGGTATTTCCTTCATAAAGACTTTTCTTAGCCTTCAGTCATAAGCAATCTCTTCTGGCCCTGAAACCTGTTATTTTATTTGTACCTCTTTTACATGAATCATTGCTTTTTACACCCTTCTGCAAGTTGTATCATCCCATTCCTGATGTCTATCTATTTTGAGAATAAAATAATTTTTGAGTAAGGATTACATATTTAGTTTTTTAGATAGCATCCATAACATATATATATACAGTAGTTAATAAAATGTAACTAATCCAATGAATTAGAAATTATATATCCAAGTATATCTTAAAATCACAGTACTGCTAAAGAGAGAAAAGTAATTATGTGGTAAATATTACTTTACAGCCCAAAGATGATTTTATGGATGTTTCCTATAATTTTTAAGAAATGAGTAGATTTATGGAATCTAACAGCTAATTAGAGATTTTAGGAATCATCTACTCCAATTTACCAAGGAAAAGAAATGCAAAAAGGCAAAATGGTTTTCTGAGGCGGCCTTAAAAATAGCTGTGAATAGAAGAGAAGTGAAAGGCAAAGGAGAAAGGAGAGACATATATAACCATTTTAATGCAGAGTTCCAAAAAATAGTAAGGAGATAAGAAAGCTTTCCTCAGGGATCAATGCAAAGAAATAGAGGAAAACAAAAAAATGGGAAAGACTAGACATTTCTTCAAGAAAAGTAGAGATACCAAGGGAACATTTCATGCAAAGATAGGCGCAATAAAGGACAGAAATGGTATGGACCTAACAGAAGCTGAAGCTGTTAAGAAGTGGCAAGAAGAATGATACAAAAAAACTTCACAACCCAGATAATCATGTGGTCTGGTATTCCCATCTCTTTTGGAATTTTCCACAGTTTATTGAGATCCCCACAGTCAAAGGCTTTGGCATAGTCAATAAAGCAGAAATAGAAGGCTTGATAAAGGACAGAAATGGTATGGACCTAACAGAAGCAGAAGATATTAAGAAGAGGTGGCAAGAATACACAGAAGAACTGTACAAAAAAGATCTTCATGACCAAGATAATCACTATGGTGTGATCACTCACCTAGAGCCAGACATCCTGGAATGTCAAGTCAAATAGGCCTTAGAAAGCATCACTAAGAACAAAGCTAGTGGAGGTGATGGAATTCCAGTTGAGCTATTTCAAATCCTGAAAGATGATGCTGTGAAAGTGCTGCACTCAATATGCCTGCAAATTTGGAAAACTCAGCAGTGGCCACAGGACTGGAAAAGGTCAGTTTTCATTCTAATCCCAAAGAAAGGCAATGCCAAAGAATGCTCAAACTACCACAGAACTGCACTCATCTCACATGCTAGTAAAGTAATGCTCAAAATTCTCCAAGCCAGGCTTCAGCAATACATGAACCGTGAACTTCCTGATGTTCAAGCTGGTTTTAGAAAAGGCAGAGGAACCAGAGATCAAATTGCCAACATCCGCTGGATCACTGGAAAAAGCAAGAGAGTTAAGCAGCTTAACCCTCTCTATTTTTTGAATCTATGGGATGGAAATCACACCACCTTTCTCTTGGAGCTGCAGGTTCTGTGAGATGAGGTTTGTAAAGCTCCTCACCCTGTGCAGAGCAGATAATCAGAACATCTCCTCCACACCTGCACCCATCCTGCCCCTCAAGGTCACTTACAGTATATACTACATTCTGTGCGATTTGGAGACAGGGAGGGAGATGGAGGAAGAGGAGAGACAGAAGGGATTCTAAGATTACACTCCATTCATTTCAATTCTTAAAGCCAGGGAAAGAATCCAACTGGTCAGAGAAGGGAGGTAGGTATAATAAAAATAAATACGAGGATGACAGACCTTAATACTGAAAAATATCTCACCCACTAACATGTCTCTTCTACCTAAATCTCTAAGCTTCCAAGGCAGA
Source organism: Madoqua kirkii (assembly GCA_006408675.1). Classification (NCBI taxonomy): domain Eukaryota; kingdom Metazoa; phylum Chordata; class Mammalia; order Artiodactyla; family Bovidae; genus Madoqua; species Madoqua kirkii. The sequence goes on from SJYC01125837.1 coordinate 23,532, forward strand.
GGCCAGCACTTCTCTGCAGACCATGAGAGTAGGGACGCATCTGGTTTTGCTCATCACTGGTCTTGCAGCCCCTAGCACAGCACCTGTCAAGGAGTGGACGGTCGAACGTTTGTTGAAAGAACAAATCCATCTCCCTCACAGGCACCACACGCATCTCATGGAACTCTCCAGATCTTCTAAGCACCAGCCCATGACCTTAAAGGAGGAAAACCATCATTTCATAAAAAGGATCACCTCTTGCATGCAGAATTTTAAAAGGGAAAAGATGGTGGGGGGAAGGGAGTGGATTTAAGGGGGAAAAAAAAGGAAAACGTGTTTCTAGGTGAAATGGCAAGGCGGAAATGGGACCATGGGTGTCCTTTATATTGTGTGTGTATAGACCACGAGAGAGAGATCAGTAGTTAGAACTATGCCTTGCAAGTCTAACCTGAAAGTATCCAGGATATCTAACCATGAAGAAATTACACAGAAGAAGCCCAGGACCCCAAAGTAGTCCAAGGGCGACTGCATCCCAAGCACAGTGACAGTCTCCAACACCCTTTCATCAGCAGCCAGCTGCGCACTGCCCTTTCCACCAGAATCTCCTGAATGTGACCCACACCAACAGACTTCGTTTTAATATATTAAAAGGACATTTCTAATGAAAACTACAAAATGAAAAAATAAACCAGCTGGTGATGCCCCTGTGTCAAACCTCAACTGGCAAAGCTGTCCAAACACGTTAACGGTGGATCAGTAGGTACCCCAGTATTACTCTACTTCCCCATTCCCACCCACTGGTTGGCCACAAAATAAAAGATCTGCCTCTGCTTGGGATCTAGAAAGTCACAAAGAAACTTGGAATCTATGGTAACAATGAGAAAAAGCCACCAGATACACCACCAACACTGTAACTTGCCCTGGGCGCGTGGGAGCGCTGCGGTCAAAAGGCGATCAGGGACACCCAATTTCCAAGAGTGCCATCCAGGAGCCATGGGACACTCAAATCCAGCTCAGGAAGAGCAGAGAAGGCGGGGTGGCTGCTATAAAGGCAGTCACCAAAACCAGCTGACACTTTAACAGATTCTTCAAACTGAGCATGGGCTAGGAGGGCAGTTTGGGAGCTCTGGACACAAGCAGACTCTGCACTCACTTTCGAGCCCTTTTCTGCTGGATGTTCTCGAGAAAGATAGGGGCAGGAGAAGAAACCAGAAAGATGTCCCTTCCTCGAATCTTTTTTTCATCCAAAGCCAAATCTCTACCTGCTGGGGGGTTAGCAGGAAAAGCCCTCACCCCTAAAGGTGGATGTAGACCCTTGGCTTCTGCGAGAGGAGGAGACAGGCAGCCTGCCCCACACTGGGAGGGCAGGAACCCTTCCAGCTCCCAGCAGGCCACAGCTGTGGCTGGAGTCGAAGCAAAAGCCTCTGCTCCCAAGGGAGGGGTAGGAGACTCCCTCCAACCCCAGACCTCCACAAAGGGCAGACTCCACCTGCCCCAGGAACATTGAAAAAGCACCCCCCCGCCCCTCCACGGCCCCAGCAAACAAGCCTGCGAGACTGAGGCTGGACAGGGGAACGGAACCCTCCTGGCCCACCACAGGTCTGGCAGCACACACAAGCAACAGAAGTCTACCCACCCGCTGACGGGGGCTCGGCTCCCTATGTCGTGCAGGTGGGCAGGGCCTGCTGGAAGCGGAGGGTCGAGCTGGAACTCTGAGAAAAGCCCCAGGACCTGTGCCCCACACAAGAACAAGGAGACCACTGGCAGCATCTGGAGTCAGTGGTGTTAAACTTAAGTTCAGAGACAGAAAAACCCAGACCCATCCCAGTTATATGCTAGGCTGAGTCAACCTCCCATGCGAATGGCTCACAGAAGCGGTCTGCCCACCGCTGGACATGACATTCACTTCAGGTTTCCTGTTTTTCTAACACAGTCCATCACTCAATCAAAGTTTATCAGAAACAAAATACGAGAGAAAACAATCCACTGTCACAACATAAACCCATCAATAGAACTAGGCTGAAGACGGCCAAGATGTTTGGAACTACCAGATGGAGACTTCAGAATAACTATAATTAATATGTGAAAGAATCTAGCAAAGAAGGTGGACAACCTGCATGAGGAGATGGGCTTATTCAGTAGACAGATGAAACTATCTGTAAACAAAGAGCCAAATGAAAATGCTAGAAATAAAAAGCATAGTACCGTAGAGTTTCTTCAGTTGGCTTATCAGCACACTAGACAGAGCAGAGGAAAGAAATGCGGTAGTAAACTTGGAAATAAAAAAGAAATGATACAAACCAAACTGCAAAGAGAAAAAGAGTACAAGAAAATAGAGTGTCCAAGAACTGTAGAACCACATGGAATGGCCTAACAGTACCCGGAGCCGGGGTTCCAGAGGGGGCTCAGAAACAAGGCAACAGACACATTTAGAGAAACAGTGGCTAAGAGTTTTCCCAAATTAATGAAAAACAATAAAATGGACTGAATAAGCACAGAGAACCAAGGCAGATTAAATAAAGCATTTGCCTTCTCCCTCAGGAAGCTTGAGAAACAGCTGCACCGTTCGGGCCGCAGAAGCCTTTCTGCCCGGAGCAGCCTGGGAGAGTCCGGGGGATCTGAGGCCAGGAGATTTTCTCTCAGCTCACCGCACCGACAGAACCATTTATCTCAGGTGAAGGGCTGGAAAATATTTCCATGTCTCATGGATTAATTTTTCAAAGCTGTGTCTGAAGGTGAATCTGAAAACTTCCAAAGGGATTCCGAGGCTTTCCAAGCACTAACGTACCACCAGCAGATGAGCTCCTTTTCGTTTCTTTGCTGCGACAAATGGAGCCAGTGAGCATTCCTCTGAAGGCCCCAGAGCCTCGTACACGGCAAGCTCTGCAGGTCACACGGGCTCTCTTCCCCGTCACCTTCCCGGGCAGGTGAGAGGGCCTGCGCAGGGAGCCGAGTGCCCTTCTTGCTAACCTCACTTTCGGGGTGCGGCTAAGCCCGCGGCCAGCTTGGAGGCAATGGAGACAGGCATGGACAGCCTCCGCCTGGCACTGAAAACACACACAACGGTGAGGTCGAGGGATAACCAGGGGATCCTGATTCCCAGTGGAGCATTACTGCAAGGCTGGCTTCCTGTTTATTCTTTTGCTGACTCCATTTTTATAAACCAAAGAGTTAATTGCCAACATAAACAGGGAGAGGAAAAAAAATCAACAAAATCCCCTCGGGGCAATTCTCAAGGACTGAAAGCTTTATAAAAATGTCCTAGGCCCAAGCTGTCAGTTTTCCTAAAGGAGAAGCTCACTGACATTTGATACTTTTACTCAGTGGTCCAATGAACAATAATAAATAGGGTTTATCTGCTTTAAAATAAGTGATTTCTGAAGCAAAAGAGGTCAACATATCAAGGATTTATCAGCATACCATTTTTTCTTTACTTAAATCATTTGTGAATTTAACTACATTTAAGTGCTGCTGGATCATCGAAAAAGCAAGAGAGTTCCAGAAAAACATCTATTCTGCTTTGACTATGCCAAAGCCTTTGACTGTGGGGATCACAGTAAACTGTGGAAAATTCCGAAAGAGATGAGAATACCAGACCACCTGACTTGCCTTTTGAGAAACCTATATGCAGGTCAAGAAGCAACAGCTGGAACTGGACATGGAACAACACACTGGTTCCAAATAGGAAAAGGAGTACGTCAAGGCTGTATATTGTCACCCTGCTTATTTAACTTCTATGCAGAGTACATCATGAGAAACACTGGGCTGGAAGAAGCACAAGCTGGAATCAAGATTGCTGGCAGAAATATCAATAACCTCAGATATGCAGAGGACACCATCCTTATGGAAGAAAGCAATGAAGAACTAAAGAGCCTCTTGCTGAAAGTGAAAGAGGAGACTGAAAAAGTTTGCTTAAAGCTCAACATTCAGAAAACAAAGATCATCGCATCTGGTCCCATCACTTCATGGCAAATAGATGGGGAAACAGTGGCTGACCTTATTTTGGGGGGCTCCAAAATCACTACAGATAGTGATTGCAGCCATGAAATTAAAAGATGCTTACTCCTTGGAAGGAAAGTTATGACCAACCTAGACAGCATATTAAAAAGCAGAGACATTACTTTGTCAACAGAAGTCCGTCTTGTCAAGGCTATGGTTTTTCCAGTGGTCATGTACAGATGTGAGAGTTGGACTATAAAGAAAGCTGAGTGCCGAAGAATTGATGCTTTTGAACTGTGATGTTGGAGAAGACTCTGGAGAGTCCCTAGACTGCAAGGAGATCCAACCAGTCCTTCCTAAAGGAGAGCAGTCCTGAGTGTTTACTGGAAGGACTGATGTTGAAGCTGAAGCTGCAATACTTTGGCCACCTGATGTGAAGAACTGACTCATTAGAAGAGACCCTGACGCCGGGAAAGATTGAGGGCAGGAGGAGAAGGGGATGACAGAGGATAAGATGGTTGGATGGCATCACCGACTCGATGGGAGGTGAGTTTGAGTAAACTCTGGGAGTTGGTGATGGGCAGGGAGGCCTGGAGTGCTGCAGTTCATGGGGTCACAAAGAGGCACCACTGAGCGACTGAACTGAGCTGAAATGCCTTCCTCCGTAGAACAAGAGAGTGCTTTTTTTCACTTCTGCACTCACGAAGCTACTTCACTCGCCCTCGCCACACCGGCATCCTGCACCAGAACCTGTCCCTAGTGTCCCTGGAAGCACTTCTCCGGCACCTACCAGTCTTCCCAGTCCCGTCATCTCAATTACTTGATCCCAGCACCTGCGGCGCTCACACCCTCCACTCACTGACCCTTCCACAAAGCCACAGACATCTGTTCGGGTAACAGTACCAGATTTCACTTTACAATTTTTTGATAAATATAAAAAATGTCTTTGTTTACCAGGCCTACTTGTAATTGCTTTCTCTTGAATTTTTCATTTTGAAACAACTTTTGACCTAGAGAGTAGTTGCAGCAGTAGAGCACAGAGCTCTGAAAGCCCCCACTGGCTCCTCCTAACCTAAGCCTCTTTCATCTCCATGGCGCACTGATCAAGACTAAGATGTTAACATTAGGTGAATTCTACTAACTCAGCTAAAGACTTCTGTCTTCTTTCTGGATTTTCCTAGTTTTCTTCTCAGGCCATTTTTCTGATCCGGCATCTTATCCGGGACACTGCATTGCTCTGGCTGTCATGGCTCCCTAGTTTCACTCTTTCCCTACAGTTCATGACCCTAACACCTTGCCAAATGTGGTCAGGAATTTTGTAGAATGTCCCTCAGTCTGGTTGGTCTGAGGTTCTTCAACTGTTAAGGCTGAAATTATGGATTTTGGAGAACACTACACAGATGATGTGCCTTTCTCTTTACTTCATAACTGGGACACATGGTGGGTATCAACGTGACTTATTACAGGGGAAGTTCACCTAGATTACCTAGTTAAAGGTGAGGTCTTCAGGTTTCTCCACTATAAAGTTATCATCCCCATCTCATAGCCTATGCATTAGAATCAAGTCACTATGTTCAGACCATATTCAAAGAGAAGATAATTAAGCTTTACATCCTGGAGGAGGCAGCATCAGAGAAATAGCATGCTGTTTCTAGTGTTGTTTAAAAGAATTAAAAACTATGAAATTCTATTCACTGAGTAGCACATGTACGTGCACACACACACTCACACAGCTAGTCTACGTATATACAGAACAGGATTTTATTAAAATCCTTAAGCCTCTGGGTCTTTGTGGCTTAGGGAAGTATAAAACATTTTCTTTCTTGAATAATTCCACTAAATAAAAAAATCTGACATTTGCCTTAAATGTTAAGTTGAAACGTGATAACATCTCAGCTACTGAAAAGAGAAGAGCATGTAGCCAGTTTTTACTAAAAATCTTAGAGACGAAATCTACTGAGACTGCAAATATTTCTAAATTTCAACTGCTTCTAATCTCCTATGTTAATTTTACTCTGATATATACACAGAATTATCATCCAAAAATAGAGTAAGCACCCCAATCTGATAATTTGGGAAAGAAAGGAAAAAAACCTAAGGAAACTAGTAGCAGTAATTAATAAGAAAACAGAAAAAAAGAATAGTATTTGAAAAGACAGCCAAGAAATCAACTAAAAACCCATCAAAGATAATAAGGAAGTTCAATAAAGTGGCCAGCTACAAAATAATTTGTAAAATAAAACAAAAAACAAAACTCTTCTATGCCAGCAATTCCCAGTGAGATTTTACACACAAATACACACATACACACAAACACACACACACACAGAATTAGTGGCAAAACTCATTCAAAGAATTAGTGGCAAAGCTCATTGTACTGGACTTCCCTGGTTGTACAGTGGAAAAGAATCCCCCTGCTAATGCAGGGGACATGGGTTCGATCCCTGGTTGGGGAAGATTCCCCAGGCCTTGTGCCACAACTACCTGAGCCGTGAGCTCTAGGGTCCACGAGCCACAGCTGCTGAGCTCAAGCACTGCAGTTCCTGAAGCCTAGAGCCGTGCTCTGCAGTGGGAGCAGCCATCACAGCGAGAAGCTCCTGCACCATAAGGGTAGTCCCCACTCACGGCCACCAGAATGAACCCTCACGGAGCAAGGGAGGCCCAGCACAGCCAAAGTGAGGAAAAGCTCTTCCCATTACCCTGACTCCTCACATCCAGATTATGCTTAGCCCTCCAGACAGACATTAAGCTGCCTCCCCAGTATCCAGTACCTTGTTCATCTTTCCTAACAAAATCACCTTATAATACTAAATTACCCAGCCTCTTTTGTAGCAACAGATACTATGTGACAATGGATGCTATGTGACACAGTCTGGGTGCAGTCCCTGGATACGTGAGTTTTCATAACTAACAAGCTAAAATCTGAGCTTGGCAATATTACAACAGAAACTTCCAAAAACTGCAAGGAGGAAAAAGACAAGGAAAGAACAAAATATCCAAGGACCATGGGACTACTATAGAAGGGATAACAAACACATAATACAAACACCAAAAGAAAAAAATAAAATGGGAGAGGAAACATAATGACTGAGAATTTCCTTAAATTAATACCAAACACCAAACCACAGATCCAGGAAGCTCGGAGAACACTGGGTAGGATAAATGCCAAAATCACTACACCTGTGCATATCACAGTGAAACTTTAGAAACGCAAATATTTAAAATTTTTCTGAAAAAAGCCAGAGGGGGAAAAAAACACCTTAGCTATAGAGGAGCAAAGGTAACAATTACATCTGATTTCTCAGAAACCACACAAGCAAGTAGAGAGTGGAATGACACCTATAAAGGGTTAAGAGAAAAAACCCACCAGCTCAGAATTTTATACCCTGGAAAACCCTTCAGAAGTAAAGGAGAAATAAATAATTTCTCAAGCAAAAATCGAGAAAATTTGTTGCCAGTATTTCCGCTTACAGGAAATGTTAAAAGAAGTTCTTCAGAGAGAAGGAAAATGATGTAGTCAGAAAGGGATGTACATAAAGAAAGGAAGAGCATCAGGGAGGGACCGCTGCTGCGGTTGTGCTCAGTCGCTTCAGTGGCATCCAACTCTGTGCGACCCATAGTCGGTGGCCCACCAGGCTCCCCGTCCCTGGGATTCTCCACGAAAGAACACCAGAGTGGGTTGCCATTTCCGTCTCCAATCAAGAA
>SJYC01125838.1:0-25249 GCA_006408675.1 Madoqua kirkii
TCTCCAATGCAAGAAAGTGAAAAGTGAAAGTGAAATCACTCAGTCGTGTTCCACTCTTCGAGACCCCATGGACCGCAGCCCACCAGGCTCCTCCTTCCATGGGATTTTCCAAGCAAGAGTACTGGAGTGGGGTGCCATCGCCTTCTCCAAGAGAAGAACTAAGTGAAGGTAAAATTAAAAATTTCATTTTTCTTATTCTCAATTGATCTAACAGATAATAATCTATAAAAGTAAAAAATGTATTGGATTCTGTGTGTGTGTATATATATATATATGTGTATATGTACAATGAGTGACTGCAATGAAACAAGGGACAGAGAGAGAACTAGGATTACTGTGTTAGCATAAGGAAGGCACTCGCATTATCACTGAAGCAGGAGTACTTGCAAATGGATTTGATTTGATATAAATGTAAAGTGCAAACTCTAGGGCAATCACTAAAAAAGTATTTAAAAAGGAATGTAATTGATATGCTAAGAGAATAAAATCATACAAACTACTAATTAAAACCACAAAAGACATAAAATGTGTAGAAGACAAAAATATTAATGGGAAAAAAGAACAAAGCCAACAAATAGAAAACAGTAACAAATATGGTCAATGTCAATTCAAGCATATCAATAATCACTTTAAATGCTAATGGCCTGAATACTACAATTAAAAGCTTGTCAGAGTGGATGAGAAAACAAGGCCCAACTATATCTCGTCTATGAGAAACCCACTTTAAATAAACAGACACACATAAATTAAAGCAGATGGAGAAAGATATAGCATGCTAACACTAATCTGAAGACAATATAGGTAGCTATGTTAATTTCAGACAAAGAAGACTTCAGAACAAGGAAAATTACAATACATAAAAAGTGGCATACACAATGATAAAGAGGTCGATACTCCAAGAAAACATAACACTCCTCGATGTGCATGCAACCAACAAAACGGCATCAGAGTACATGAGGCAAGAACTGGTAGAAATTCAAGGAGAAACAGATGAATCCTCTCCCAGAGCTGCCCTCTGTCAGAAGCACACAGATCCAGAAGGCAGAAAATCAGTAAGGGACACAGTTGAATGTATTCACAGCACCAGATAATCAACATCTGCAGACTATTTCATCCAACAGAGGCAGATTGGACACATTCTTCTCAAGCTCACATGTAACATTCACCAAGACAGACTACATTCTGGGCCATAAAGCATACTTGAACAACCATGAAAAGAAGTCATATGATGTCTGCTCTCAGACCGCAATGGAATTAAATTAGAAATAGTGACATGGAGGAAACATTATATGTTTGTTAAAAGCCCACAGAATAGACAACCCCACGAGCAAACCCTAACAAGGACTACAGACTTTGAGAGAGAAGGCTGTGTCCGTGTAGGGTCCACTCTAACAATGAACCACTGTGGCTCACTGTTAGCTGGGAGGCTATGCATCTGGGGGGACACAGGGTGTGTGGGAACTCTCCCTACTTCCTGCTTGATTTTGCTGTGAACCTAAAACTGCTCTGAAAAATAAAACTTGGTGATTAAGGGACTTCTCTGGTGGTCCAGCGGCTAAGACTCGGAGCTCCCAGTGCAGGGTGCCTGGGTTTAATCCATGGTCAGTGAGCTAGATCCCACACGCTGAAACTAAGAGCTCACATGCTGCAGCTCTTAGTAGCGCAGACTGAGTCTGCATTACAGTCTGAGTTACAACTAAAGATTCCCCGAGCTGAACCAAGACTCGGGGCAACTAAAGAAATTTACATACATACCTTTTTTAAATTTAGTAATTACAGAACAAAAAATCCTACCTGGACTTCAAGCTTTATCTCCTTGAAAGCATACTGAGGCCCTCTTCCGATTCATCTGACAATTTCTACACAAGACTCAGCATCTATTCTCTGCCCTACTGTTATCTCATGGGGTGAAAATGCTTACCTTCCTAGTTAGACTGAAAACTCTTTGATGGCTCTCAGTAAAAAGCAAAATCTGCTGGGCCCCCCTCAAGGGCAAGGATTTGAAAACTTGGCCCATAAGTACTACAGATTTGGGGCAGTAGGTTTCCACGAGTTCTTGTGGCTTCTTTACGCTGGTATCCTACGGTTCCTCTAGAGTAATGCCTAAGTGTCGAGAAACTGGAACGGACTAAGGGGATAGAGTGCCATTCTCAATGTCTCATTTTCCCCAACAGCAGCAGCAAAGCGGGACTGACTAGACTTGGCTTAACCAGCCAGGCCTCTATTTTCAGCTGTGTCATTGCAGGGGAACAGCTGAGAACCATATTAAATGTGAAATGCAGACACTGCCCGGTGCAAGATCTAACATATCACACCTAACGAACAAACTTTTGCTCTCCTCCTCGGATCTCACAGAGAACCTGATGATTCTTGCTAGAACTTTAATCTCTCCTAGCATTTAATCTCTATTTTATTTTTGTTTTTACATTCTTCCACATCCCCAGCATTCTAAAAATATATCAGAATTCAGAATCCACAGGTTTGTTGTTGTGTCTTATTTAAAGTAGTCTCTACTCAGTTGGCACATAGGTAGTGAAGAGAAAAATAAAATCACCTTAATAATGGTGAATATCATTATGAACGCTTCTCTGGTGGCTCAGTGGTAAAGAATCCACCTGTCAAAGCAGGAGACATGGGTTCAATCCCTGGACTGGGGAGATCCCCTGGAGAAGCAAATGGCAATCCATTCCTGCCTGTACCCTTGCCTGGGAAATCCATAGACAGAGGAGCCTGGCGGCTACAGTCCATGGAGTCTCAAGAGTCATACACGACTTAGCAAATAAACAACAACAAAGGGTTATGAAAATGCGCCCTTTCTTCGCCTTTTCACCCTTTGGGTGAGGACTCTGAGAACTTGCTGACAGCCTTTCCCCTTGGCTGGCTGCAGAGTACTCATTCTTTTAAATCTAGTTTTCTCTCTCTCCCTGTGTACCATTTTTGTCAACCATCCCTTAACTTTCCTCAATGTAATCCCCTTTTCCTGGTGCTGAGAGGAAGAGGTCTCTACACAGTCTTCCAGGCCAAGCTCCCCCTAGCCTGCTTCCAACAACTGCCAAAGGCTTCTCAACAGCAGCCGTAGCCCAAGCCTCACAGGAAGAGCTGCACACACCCACTTGTGCTTATTGCGCTTATTTCTAGGAGTTCTAGACCTTGCTCTTACATATAAAACCCTGAGTCATTCAAAGGTTAGGAAAACAAGCAAGTATGTAGACCAGCATTCAAATCCTATTTTGACACAGCGCTGAGTAGAAAATTCCCAAAAAGCCTATACGTAAGCACATGTCATCCATTTAGAACCAAAGATGCTCTTCTGTTCATCTCCAGCTTCCGTATCTATACTTACGGGGAGTGATTAAAGAATGGACATGCAGTTAGTTCCATCTATAGTCGCCAGAGAAAACGGTTCCAGCATACATTCCTTAAGAATCACGAGGGGCTTCTCTGGTGGTCCAGTGGCTCCCAGTGAAGGGGGCTCACGTTCAAATGGAACTGGATCCCACATGGCACGACTGTGAGCTCAGATGCCTCAACTAGGCGAGCCCGCGCTGCAATAAAGACAGAAGACCCCGCGTGCCGCAACCAAGGCCCAGCAAAGCCAGATAAAGAAGTAAACAAGTTTTCAGAGGAAAGACAAAAATGTAAGGAAGAGGTCAGGAGGATGACGCCAGGGCAATACTCTGTGGTAGCAAGACAGTGTGCTCAGTTAAGTTCACAATGATTAATTAGACGTCGTGGGTTTTTTTTTCAAAGGCTAATCAATATGTACAGGTTCCTTATCAGCTTACATGGCATCATATAACATGGTTGATTCCCATAAAGAGTTGAAAAATCTGAGTTATCATCAGGGAAAGGATACAGAGAAAGAACTGGAACATAGGACAAAGAGAAGGGGAGTGAAGAAAGGGGATTTCAAATTCCTTCCTCTCTCTAAGTCATGCAATAGGATTTAGAAATGGGAGAACTAAATTTGCCAGTAGGTGGAAAACAGAAAATAGTGGCAAGGACAAACAACCTATAAACCATCATCAATACAGCAATTAATGTATTGATGATGGTTTATGCTCATCTCAAAGACATACTTATCTCAGTGTACAAGGCAAACGCCCCCACAGGAAAGGTGAGAAAAGTGAACTTTTTAATAATATGCTGCAAGTTTTTCCCAGTCCCAAGCCTGCCACTAAAGTTTTGTAACTACAGACCATCCATTAGCATCTAAGTTCATCCCCTTTTGTAAAAATGAGAACTGCAACTGCCTCATCTCAGTTATCAGACACGGGAGTTAACATAAATGCTCCTTCTCCCCATCCGTTTGCCAAGCTCCCCTTTGTCAAGTGCAAGCTCATGACCATACTCACAACCACAGAACAAGACAGCAGAAAAACCAGGCCTGCCTCTTCTGCCGCCTGAAGTGAAAAGTGAAGTCGCTCAGTCGCGCCCGACTCTTTGTGACTCCATGGACGGTGGCCTACCAGGCTCCGCCGTCCATGGGATTTTCCAGGCAAGAATACTGGAGTGGGCTGTCATTTCTGATACCTGGGCACCTGCTAAAACCTCAACCTTTACTCTGAAGCAGAAAAAGACCCTGCCAGAGTGTTCTTTCTGCTAAGGATTATCAGTAATGTTCTACCTGAATTCTAGGAAAGCAGAGGAACTCAATGGAGATCATTTACTCCTTTGCTAAGCTAACGGCCTCATAAGTAGAAGGCATTTTTCAACTCAATATTCTTAGAATATGAGGTTTGATTTCTTGCCAAAGAAGCTTTACTGAAGTCGTCCAATAACATGGGTCCCTGGATTCACCTCCCAACACTAAAGCTTTTACTCTTGTTCCATAGGCTGGAAGCCAAGCAGATGTGGGAGAATAATCCATACTATTTCTATCTCTTCTTGCAAGATCTAGTTTTTCCATAATGTAGAATGACTCAAGAAGACAGGGGAGAGTGTCCCACCTTAAAAGGAAGCTGGGCCATCTTACAAGCCTGGCTCATCTGACCTGGAAGCACTTGGACTAAGCATGTAAATGGAAGTCCTGCGACACTCTCCCTGCATCATCTTCACCATGCATCACATTCCCGGACACCAAAAGGGCTAGATTTGCACGTTCTCGCCTTATTTAAAAGGAAACTTATTTCAAAATAGACTCTATTTGGGACAAGTCAGAAGAAAAATGGGTAAAAGAGCTTGAAGATGAGGGGAGGACTCGGCTTGTAGGGTGTGCTCAAATGTTACAATCTCCCCTTCTACGGGAAGCCAGGAGGGACAGAAGAGCAAACTGGGCAGCCTGAGTCGTGTTTCTTGACATGTGACAGGCAGCTCCTGAAATAGAAAGCCATAGGTTTCAAGTCTCAGGGGTATCACCTTCAAATATGTCAAGGCTCTAAGGGTGGATCAGTTTTCCCAACTGCTGATGCCCTGCTGTGAGGAGAGATCCCAAGCAAAACACAAGCTCCAACCGGGAGTCTTTGAGGTGGCAGGAGCCGTGAGGAGTTCAAAGGCAAGGCCGGCCAGTGGCTTGCACCTCCAAGAGCCGCGGGGGTGAGAGGTTACTAAAGCAGGAGCCACTAACCAATAAAACCGTGTTTGGTCAAACCTTCTCAGCAGAGAGACGAGAGATTCATTTCTGCTGTGCCCGGTTCCCCAGCTACCCACACCTCTGAATCACACTGTTCCCTCGGTCAGGCCGGGGAGCTTCTTTGGCAATAAGCAGCTGACCAGCCCTCTCTCCTGGCTGGGTTCATGGACCAGCTAAAAGGTTTGGACTGGAAACCTTTAATCAGGATCTGTCATCAAAAATAAATAAATAGAGCACGACTTGGGTCAGTTTGCTGTAAAGGAATCCGCCCGGGGTGAGATTCCCCATGTTTGCTAAACCAAAACAGGGAGAAAGCTGTAAGCTTGTTTGATCAGAAAAGGTAAATATAAAACAAGTCTCACTGCAACTGGCACACTTGAAAGGCCGATCCCTTCTAATCAAGACACACACGCAAAGAGCGTGTGTGAAGGGACAGAGGACAGAACTGGAGGGCTCGTTTCATCCACATCCTACCACGTAAGCTGCTTGTGGCTGGGAAGCGCCTTGGGCTGATCACATGGCAGGTATTAAGACATGCTCTCCTGCTGATCCTGAGTGGAAACCCCAATATGTGTTCCCTAAATTGGGACTCTGAACAGAGCGGGAAGTTTGAAAGAGCTACGCTTGCTCTGTGAGTCGTCCTCATCTTTACCCCATGCCCTTCCTTACCTTTATGGCTGAGGTTCATCATGGCACAGACTCTAAAGGGAAATGTATGTCCCCATTCCCCAGTCCAGAAAGCATCTAAGAGTCTGAGGGAGAGCAAGAGCTAAGAGAATTCACCCTCAGTCTGTAGCTTCAGACAAAATTCAAAGATCTCTCTAAAATATATATAAGATCATTAAGACCTGGCCAAATTAACCTGAGAATTCTGAACACTTCAATATATATATACATACACATATATGGGCTTCAAACACTTGAAGACAAACCACTTGCTCCTTTTAATAAAAAGTATTGAATTCTGAAAAATAACAAATGACCTGCTTGCTTACTGCTGAAGTCTTATCAAAATGGGAAATAAGTGCACATTTAAATACAAATTAACCTTTAAACTTTGGGGGGCTCCAAAATCACTGCAGATGGTGACTGTGGCCACGAAATTAAAAGACGCTTACTCTTTGGAAGGAAAGTTATGACCAACCTAGACAGCATATTCAAAAGCAGAGATATTACTTTGCTGACTAACATCCATCTAGTCAAGGCTATGGTTTTTCCAGTAGTCATGTTTGGATGTGAGAGTTGGACTGTGAAGAAGGCTGAGCACCAAAGAATTGATGCGTTTGAACTGTGGTGTTGGAGAAGACTCTTGAGAGTCCCTTGGACTGCAAAGAGATCCAACCAGTCCATTCTGAAGGAGATCAGCACTGGGATCTCTTTGGAAGGAATGATGCTAAAGCTGAAACTCCAGTACTCTGGCCACCTCATGCGAAGAGCTGACTCATTGGAAAAGAGTCTGATGCTGGGAGGGATTGGGGGCAGGAGGAGAAGGGGATGACCGAGGATGAGATGGCTGGATGGCATCACGGACTTGATGGACATGAATCTGAGTGAACTCTGGGAGTTGGTGATGGACAAGGAGGCCTGGCGTGCTGCGATTCATGGGGTTGCTAAGAGTCGGACACGACTGAGCGACGGAACTGAACTGAACCTTTAAATTTATGAGGAGAGAGAGAGAATTACATTGCCAGAAATGACTTATATGAAGCTATTTCTGTACCAATCTTGGTCTGATTCAGTATTAAAGGTCATCTAGTCAAATAAAATGAAATTAGTACACATGATTGTTGTCTTACATTCCCAAGAACAGTAGCATGGAATTACAAGATGGTGTTATTACAAAGTAGTCAGGCAACTCCACACTCTCTCAACCTCTTCAATGCTGAGGGAGACAAAAAAATACATTCAAATATAACATAATCAATATTAAGAGTCATAAATATAGACAGAAATCTAATGGATCAGTGTGAACCTTACTGAAGAGCTGACCATAGTGAATTCTTTACCAAATGTCTCGACACTTGGTAATTTACAAGTGATTCTTTTGTAAACAGACCTAGATATTTTTCTAAGTATATATATATAATAAACTCACAAAGCCTGCACTACACTTCCTGTAATGAGCAATTATTTCTCAGAAATGCTTCACAAATAGCTCCACTCTGTAGGAAACCAGCCCCAGAGAGTCAGACAATCCTTATATAGGCTGCAAATTAATGTTTAACACTTTTATTAGAGAGGCCATTTCCTAAAGCAATGCCCCATATTGGGGACTTGTTACACGGGATTAACCCATGGCTAACTCCAGAGCCAGCTCTGCAACCAGTGCCCAAAGAGGAAACTGGTCATGTGATATAACCACACCTCCTGCAAAGGCTGTATAATGAAGGCTGCTCACAATCATATACTTACTGAGAACTTTCAGTACATTATTTGCAAAATATTTTTAGTAAATTTATTGAAATTATATCACAAGCAAAAACTTCTGACTCAGTAAACGTAACTAATTATAGGATCTCAATTTATCCTACTGATGTTGTTCAGAATGTCACAGGATCTATTGGTACTGTCAGAAGGTTCACAAAAGTAGCTTGGTGGCTTTGGAGGTTGGGGTGTTTTATTTTGATTTACAGCTTGGTTAGTTTTCCTACCTAATTACTCTCCCCACAGGAGCTACTTCCACATAAGTAGTAAAACAAACCTGTATTTTTTATTGTTTGCTCAATGAAAATCATCGATCCTAGATCAACAGCTATGTAATTTGACTAACTGCAGACATTCTTTGCTTTTGCTTCAGCCTCAAGTTAAACGACTATTTTAAATTGAATACACTTGCAAAAGTACTCATGTCCAAAACTATTTGAAAAAAGGAAAAATAACGTGTTTGCGCCAAAAGGGTGCAGGGCAGTTAAAAATATATGTCCACCAGATTTTGCTTATCTCTACTGTCCTCTTCCTAAACACTTTAGTTAGGGGAAGAGGAGCAGACAGATACAGATTCTGAGGGCATGATGCCCTCAGCCAGCCCACCTGGAATCAAGGCTGGAAAGCTGAAAGCTGGAGGAGGTGAGGGTGCACTTTTGCAAGTGCCTGGAAAAACACTCTGGTCAGGAGATGCCAGAGACTTTGAGGCTCCATCAAGGCCCTGGCCTTGATCCAGGTAATGGTTTTCCCTTCCCCTCAGCTGTCTGCTGCTCGAGTTCTCCAGCAAAGAGAAAGGAAAAGTGGTGGAGGAGAAGGAGGAGCGGCTTCCAGTGCACCTCTCCGTAACTGGGAGGGTAAAAAGGGCCAAGCCCTGCAGGCTGACACTTATAGAGGGCCTGGCACTTCCACGAAGCACTCTGCGAGGATTACTGGGAGTTAGCAATCGGGTCTAAAAGGGGCAGCAGAGCAGACTGATGAAAGTCCCTTTAAATTCGATAACAGCGATGCTGTGGACACGGAGACAGTGAGCGGGAGCTGCCAGAGACTTTCAGCCGAGGTCTAGCCAGTCAGACGGCCTTTAGGAAAAAAACACTGCATTGTAAACCTGGCTCCCTTAGCCGTTCAGGACTGCCCAACTCACTTGCTGAAGCCTGAAAGCACAGGCTGCCAGCGAACGGCATTTCTCATCAAGGGATAAAAATAAAAGCCCTTGGAAAGCCCTCCCCGGCCTAACCCTTGCTGCCCTGCCCCCACCAACCAGGAGCAACTTATCCGGCCAAGGGCGGAGTTCCGGACCTGCAGAGGTTAATTACCTCGCTAGTCTTTCACCTCCAAATCACCGCTGCGCTCCCCAATCCCTTCTGCCTGGCATTTTCCTTCAATTTTAATATCAGAAGTTTCACACGCCTGCCTGAGCTCCTGGACTCGGCAGAAAGGCCCATATAGCTGTCAGCAAACTGATAAGAACTTTAAAATGACTCCACAGGGCCTCTTTACAAAGAGGAGCCAAAGGAGCCCATAAAGAGAGAGGGCAGGGGCCACGGAAACCAGCCGCTCACACTGTTTTAGCGTGGCATTAAAATGAGCTGCAGATTTATGGCAGCGTTTTAGCCCCTGGCCCAAATCATCTAGGGATGAAGCCCTCCACTCGCTCTCCAGCGGGATTTCAAATATGGGATGGAGCTGGCTGGACAGGGGTGGGGGAAGGGGAACAGCAGAGAACCAGGAAAACCAGATGATACAACTCATTACCCTTTCAGTAGGAGGCGAACAGCAGCTATTCCTAAGAGGTACCTCACCAGTCCTCTTAAATTCACGCAAAAAAAGTTGCTTTATTTTTAGTACATACCTAATAAAACGCCAGTTCTCCAAGTGTTCACCACCCAAATGTCAATTCTGATTTTGACTTTTCTCTTTATGCTTATTTTTTAATTTTCTAGCTCAAAAAAAAAAAAAAAAAAAGAGTAAAATCATGATCCAGCAGAGGATACATTAAAAGAGGCGGGGAAAAGACTCAATATGAAAATCACTCTCATTGGAAAGGGGAAAAAGTAATAGTACTTGACCCAAACGTTGCTTTATGAATTTTGGCACCCAAAGGAATTTTTTTTTAAGGCCAGCTAAAGAACCACTGATTTTCATAAGCCATTCTGAAAACCAGAGAGGGGAAACCTCCCTCTATACCAAGATGTAGAAGCACACCAGACCCACAGGAATAAGTTCCGTTTCAAGTTTCCAAGCCCAGAAGCAAATGCATAATACATCTGCATTGGTAACTTACTGTGGTTCCTGAAGCCCAAGCTCCAAACCAGGAGGCTCCTGCCAGTGTTCAAACCTAGACCCAGGCGCAGCACTCCCAGCCAGCCAACACAGAGCAGGCAGACGGCCTCCAGATGCTTTAAGTCAAGGGTTTCATTTGAACAACACAACTGCTCTGCTGTATTACTGGGGGCTTCCCTGTAGCTCAGCTGGTAAAGATCTGCTTGCCGTGCAGGAGACCTGGGTTCGATTCCTGGGTCGGGAAGATCTCCAGAAGGGAATGGCAACCCACTCCAGTATTCTCACCTGGAGAATTTCATGGACAGAGGAGCCTGATGGTTCTAGTCCATGGGCTCACAAAGAGTCAGACTATTATCCCCAGGTCTGAGATAAGAAAATTGATGCTTGGCAAAGTGATTTGCCCATGTTCACAAAGCTGGCAGACAGAAGGCACAGCCTGGGATGCAAATTCAGCTCTCCTCAACTCAAAAGCCCATGTGCTTACCACTCACTATCAACATCTCTCAAACTTTCTGGACTGGGACCCACACCAAGAAACATAAATACCATAAATATTGACACTCACTGCACATATACATATGAAAGAAAAGATTTCAGGAAAGATTTAACCCTTGCCAGGTAATACTCTGATGCCTTCCTTTCTATTATCCTTCATTTAAAAAAAAAAATAAAATGCCATTCAAGACCCTGAATTGAAAAATACTGTAGTACACAACGTCCCCCTTCCACCCAAAATCCATCAGCCGGAGTCAGCAGACCTGGTTATCAGGCAAGGCGAGCCTCTGGCCCTAAAAATTTATCCTCAAGATCACTTGGATGCTAGGGCTTCCACCTCATTTATAAAATACGAAGAAAGGGCTGAATAATTTCTAAGGTTCCTTCCAGCTCTTTGATTTTTTTTCCCCCCTCAGCCTCCTTAACTGATACTGCTTTCCCCTTTCATCGCACATTTTTTCATTACTCTCCACTTGTCACTGACTTTCCTGTCCTTCCAGCTCCCTAGAAAGTTCTCTCTTGCTGGTATTTCAAGTTCCCCCCCCCAACCTCTGGGTGGAGCTCAGCACCTCTCAGAGCATCCTCTCGCCCTATTCGAGGCCACCCAGTCACGAAGCCGGCTTTCTCCTCCTGATCATTCCCAGTACAACTGAGGGACAGCACGTCTGGCCTCTTCATTCACTGTTACTGAAAGTGTTCTCCCGAGCACTCCGAGGACAGGATCTGTGTTCCTCCCCTCCCCCTTTGTAAAAATCTCCTTTAATATACCTATACAATTCTAACAAAAAAGCAGGTACTTAATACATACTTATTTGACAAGTCTGCATTATGAAATCAAAGACTCTTAATTCTCCAAGATTTTGAGAATATTTGAGGTGGGGGGGGGAGCTGCTCTAGGAAAAAGTGGCTAAACCAATTAAAACTGGCATCACAATATGGGAAGTGAGCATTACAGACAGAGCTCGCCATGGACAATGTATGCCAGGGTTGCCAAGGAAAGCAGCTTTATGGTCTCCCCATCTGGACTGTGAGGATTTAAATCTCAGAAGCTATACAAAATAACTGCAAATCAGCCCCAACCTTAAAGACAGGGAAATTTATTTACAGGCCCTAGTGTACTATAAATTTGAGACCGTTCTATTAAAATGCTTTTCTTGGCTTCCCATCAGATACTTGGCAAAAGTCTTTTTCCAATAAGGTTCTTAATGCTAAAGTTGGAAAAAAAAAAAAGTTGAACACATAAAAATGCTCTTCCTTAAGAGTTCCAATTAAATGAGCCCTTATTTTATCCTGCTTTAAACATAAGTTGACTGATCTCCTTCACAATATGGATTTATACCTTCAGGAAAACTCCAACAGAGTAACAAAATTGAAACAAAATTATGAAACTCAAAATATCCCATAATCACACTCTTCCCCAAGGCTCTCCCACTGGCCAAAGAGCCTGGCTTTGTATCAGAACCACGGCTTTCTGTTTCACCAGGAGAACGCCAAGGATCAAGGTCAACGTGTTTCGTGTTTCGTTGACGGGTAAGTGATCCAGTAGCTTTTTTAAGGGCGAGTATGAAAGCAGAGATTGGCAAACAGAGCTTGGAGTGGCATGTTGGGACTAGAGAGCAGGGGGAGGAAGGGAATACTTGACATTTTTTCAAAGCCCTGAGAATTCAGGTTAGCATATTAAAGTTGTTTTGGGGGGGGGGGGTAGGGGCGGGGAAGAGTGACAGACATTACAATGTCAAATCTTGGAAATTAGAAGTGAAGTCTTTTCCACATTCTTCATATTTCCAGAGACGTCTCCAGTGTCTTGGGCAGCCACTTTTTAGGAGAGACAATCCAATAAGTAGTTAACCTGAATTGCTGGGAAGCTCATCCGGACATTCAACCTCAATCCAGGCCACAGAGCTCTAAGATGTGAATAAAGCTGTGGGCAGCAAAAAAAATATGCTCCCCATCTGTCCCTCACGCATCGTGTGGTCTCCAGAGTGTCGTTTCACGGCTCTTCACGGCTTCATGTCGCTTCACAGCTCACGTTAAGAAAAATCCAGATCACTCTCCTCACTGCCTAGTCTCACTGCTCTGTTTAAAGAGTTTGCTTTGTAAATTGTGTGTGTTGGGGGCAGGGAGGGAGGGAGAAATGGACACAGACTGCTATGTAGTCGTCAACGGATACAACAGTCAAGCACAGGGGACCCTCAGAGAACGCATCCATCCAGGTTACTGGGGGTTCTAGACATCCGAGGGCTGAGACCTTTAAGCGGATCACAAAACACTTTTAAAAAAATAAAAGCAGATTATTTTAGATAGAAAACTTTCAAAAACACTTGACGAGAAGAGCCAGTACTTTAAAAACACGTTTACATACGTGAAACGTAAACCATCCCTGAAAAGACTGCAGAGCATTCTCAAGGACAGCCGTCTCTGTATTTCCACGATTTTAAGATGCTCCGTCAGAAACAGCTTCAAGGCGACAAAACAGAAACTATATTCAACGATCAAAGTGATGGTAAGACTCATTCGGATGCCAGAAATCCAAAATATGCAAAACAAACACATACATATTTCTTTGAACCAAAGAGTTCTACCATCTTACGAGGACACACCCAGGATACCGAGAAGCATGCTCTGCTGTCTGCCATGTATTCAGAGTGTGAGAGTTCTGTTTTCATTTTTTAAGGTTTTGTTTTTTTTTTTTTTGATGTGGACCATTTTTTTAAAGTCTTTATTGAATTTGTTACAATAGTGCTTCTGTTGTTTATGTTCTGGATTTTTGGCCATGAGGCATGTGAGACCTCAGTTCCTCAATCAGGGAGGGGATCAAACCCACACAGCCTGCACTGGAAGGTGAAGAGTTAACTACTGGAGTGCCAAGAAGTCTCAAGTTCTATTTTAACTCTTTATTTTGTATTGGGGCATAGCCAGTTAACACACAATGTTATGACAGCTTCAGGTGGAGAGCGAAGGGACCCAGCCATACATACACATGTATCCATTCTCCCTTAAACTCCCCTCCCATCTAGGCCACCAAGCAACACCGAGCAGAGTTCCTGCTATACCAGCAGGTCCTCATTGGCCATCCTTGGCTAGCCATTCTAATCACAGCAGAGTGTGCAAGTCCATCCCAAACTCTCCAACTCTTCCTTCCCGCATCTCTCATCTTGGCAACCGAAAGTTTACTCTCCAGGTCTGCGGGTCCTTTTCTGTTTCGTAAGTTCATTGGTACCAATTCTCTTTAGATTCCACCTATAAGGGATGCCATTCGCTATTTCTCCTTCTCTAACTTACGTCACTCAGTATGACAATCTCTAGGTCAATCCATGTTGCTGCAAATGGCATTATTTCATTCTTTGTAACGGTTGAGTATTATTTCACTGTATATATGTACATCTTTATCCACTCCCCTGCCGAAAGACATTCAGGTCATCTTGGCTATTGTAAACAGTGCTGCAGTGAACACTGGGCTGCATGAATCCTTTGGATCAAGTTTCCCTCCAAATATATGCCCAGGAGTGGGACTGCCAGGTCATAGTGCAGCTCTATTTTTAATTTTTTAAGGAACCTCCATACTGTTCTCATAATACCTATACTGATTTACATGCCCACCAACACCACCAACAGTGCAGGAGGATTCCCTTCTCTCCACACCCTCTCCAGCGTTTATTATTTACACAGCATTCCATCCAAGTTCTATTTTTAAAACAGCTTTCCATCTTCTCTATTCATGCCTGACTGGCAGATGTCCCATGTCACAGCCCCTCACTTACAGTCTTTCTGTCCTTCAAATATATAACTTCGAAACTACCATGTCTATGGAAAGCAGACAGTTCAATGTGCTGAAATCACATGTAAGATAAAAGAGCAGCCTCCTGTGGGGTCTCTCCCCTGAATAAAGTGCATGAAGTCTGGTGGACACACACACTTACTGTTCTGCGGTCTCTTCTGCTCTCTCCTCGACCACAGCCAGGCTTGACAACAGTCCTGCCAGGTGAGGAGACCACGTATTCTTCAACAGACATGTTCTTTTTCCTAATCAGCCCATTATATCTTCACGTACTCCTCCGGAGAACAAATAATTGGTATGCTTAGTGTAATAGGAAAAATATGAAGGCAGGCTGAGATGGGTCAGTGTAATAGAAAAGAAACTAATATTTTAACTTGGCCAAGTGTTCAAGGAGAGAGAGCAAAGAAGATGCTGAATGTTTCTGCCACCTCAAAGGCTCCCAGTCAATTGAGTACAAAGGAGAGTTCAAAGGCAAGGCAGGCTCCTGACTTCCACCTCCTAGTGTGGCTGAGGTTAGAGGTCACTGCTGGCGGGGCCACTGACCAATAAAAGAATGTTTGGAAACTCCACTCAACAGATAAACTGAGGATCCATTTACACCTTCCTCCCTATCCACACAAACACTGCCAACCACACAGTCCAGGGTCTCGTCAGCCTTCCAATATCCTGGGTCGCTCTCTTTTTCACTGTGATTCCAAAGGAGACTGGGGACGTGAATGTTCCATTAGACTATAGAAAAATACTTAGTTGCATACTTCTTCCTGGCTTCCAACATGAGAAAGATAGTGGATGGAACCCTCCATCTTTAAGGCTGCCATCAAATACTACCTCCCCCATAAATCTGTCCCTAACAGCTTTAACCCAGACTTCTTCCCATTTCAGACCACTAACATGCTTTGGAAAATCTGCACCATCTTCTCAGCTCTCTTTGGGCTTATACCTACATGTCCCAGGATGGCTATTAGGCATGTGTGGGTAGGGGTCACAAATTTCTAATTATCTCCTATCATTTCCCCTTGGAGTAAAAAAATATATATATAATTAGGGCTCCACTAAGTCAACGAGCTAATACAGCTCAATAAGACAATAAAGGGCTGACAAGTTGGCTTTATACCTCTATAACTATTAACCTCTACTGATTCACTGTGGACAGTGACTGCCGCCATGAAATTAAAAGACGCTTGCTCCATGGACAGAAAGCTATGACAAACCTAGACAGCTTATTAAAAAGCAGAGACATCACCTTGTCAACAAAGTTCCACATATTCAAAGCTATGGCTTTTCCAGCAGTCACATACAGATGTGAGAGTTTGACCATAAAGAAGGCTGAGCACCGAAAAATTGGTGTTTTTGAACTATGGTGTTGGAGAAGACTCTTGAGAGTCCCTTGGATAGCAAGAAAATCAAATCAGTCAATCCTGAAGGAAATCAATCCTGAACATTCATTAGAAGGACTGATGCTGAAGCTGAAGCTCCAACACTTTGGCCATCTGATGCAAAGAGCAGACTCACTGGAAAAGACCTTGGTGCTGGGAAAGATTGAGGGCAGGAGGAGAAGGAGGCAGCAGAGGATGAGATGGTTGGACGGCATCACCGACTCAATGGACAGGAGTTTGAGCAGACTCCAGACAAGGCAATGGCACCCCACTCCAGTACTCTTGCCTGGAAAATCCCAGGCACGGAGGAGCCTGGAAGGCTGCAGTCCATGGGGTCGCTGAGGGTTGGACACGACTGAGCGGCTTCACTTTCACTTTTCACTTTCATGCATTGGAGAAGGAAATGGCAACCCACTCCAGCGTTCTTGCTTGGAGAATCCCAGGGACGGCGGAGCCTGGTGGGCTGCCATCTCTGGGGTCACCCAGAGTCGAACACGACTAAAGCAACTTAGCAGCAGCAGCAGCAGTTGAGCAGACTCTGGGAGGCAGTGAAGGACAGGGAAGCCCGGCATGCTATAGTCTAAGGGGTTGCAAAGAGTCGGACATGACTTACCGACTGGACAACTAAAGCAACTATTTACCTCTATTAATGAAAGGAACTGATTTCTAACTAAACCACAGAAAGCCCCATAAGCCACCCCAGCTCTTCCAATGCCACATACGCCAACACAGCCGGTTGTTGGTCTTCAGGGGTAGATAACACAGATGCAGGCTGTACTTCAAGTCTTAGCTTACGTCCAGCTCTTACTTCAGGTTCTAGCCCTGCATATAACTTTAACGGCTGCTTCACTATCGCATCTCAGGTGAGGAGGAAAAGTTAACTACGCTTCCTTGTCAGGCAGAACACCCTCCTCTCTGGGTACATCCTAACTCCCAGGTCATGTTAAAGGCTATCACTGCAAATCCATCGATCAGATAACAGCCTCTAAACTCGAAGCTCCATCACTGTGCTCACCAAGATCCCACCCATATCTCAGGGGTCAAATTCAGAAACTCTGGCTCTGATCCATCACAGGAGAGCAGAATCCTGTGCAAGGAGGGGTCACTCTAGAGAGCGGCTCTGAGGAACGGTGTCCGTGTAGCTCGTGGCACTCGGGACTCTTAGAAGGAAAATGAGTCACTTCAAAGTGGATGGAGCCCTCTGCTGGTTACAACTGTGCGTGCAGCCCCTTGGGCCGGTCCTGAGCTGCTCAGCGAGAAAATCCGACCCTCAATCTGTTCCTCAGTCTCAGCTCATTCTAACATAAGCAACCGAGGGTTCTAAGGTATCAACTACTGATGTAACAGGTTTTCCCCTAAAAGTTTATCCCCGTCTTACAAAGACTCAAATTGGACCTCCCTAAAGAGAATTGCCAAGGTGTAATAACTTTCAAAAACCAAGCGTGTGCTATTTTTTCAGTTACTCCTGCCAAGGTCTGATTGAATCAATGGAGGGGATACTGAAGATAAAGGACAAGCATGTTCTGGAAAGAACAAAAGAGCTGTCTCTAATCTTAGAGAGACGACCACAGTATCCACAGGAAAGCGGCTCCCAAGCACAGCAGTTTTGCCCCGGTGGGAGGCGTCTGGCAACATCTGTAGACATTTCAAGGTGTCACAATCTGGGAGTCATGTGTACCACTGGCATCTGGGAGCGGAACCTAGTCATCCTTTCGAACTCTCTAGGAACTGCTTCACCCGGATAATCTCACCTCTGGCTGAGATCAGTTCAGTCTAGAAATGTGATGTTGGGAGAAGAAAAGAGGTCATTTTGGGGATTCAGGCTATTCAGAGAAGGGGAGCGGCACTAGACGGGCCATGGTTGCGAAGCATCTCAGAAGGTCTGAAAGCGGCACAGGGAAGAGCATCAGCAAGCAGAAGGGAGGTTTAGGACGGGAGGGAAGGAAGCACTGAAAGCGAAAGCGTGAGTCGCTCAGTCGCATCCGACTCTTTGCGACCCCGTGGACTGTACCCCACCAGGCTCGTCTGTCCACGGAATTCTCCAGGCAAGAGTACTGGAGGGGGTTGCCAGTCCCTTCTCCGGGAGATCTTCTCAACTCACGGATTGAACCCAGGTCTCCCGTATTGCAGGTGGATTCTTTGCCATCTACGCCACCAGGGAAGCCCAGGAAAGTACTGAGATCACCTTTATTCTGCCGGTGGACACAATACAGGTTATTCACCACTAGAGACAGTAACAGGCCCTCATGACAGGAGGTGGTCATGGGAAAGAGATGATCACTCAGTTATTAATGTCAAGGACAGGAGTTTCACATGTTTTTTAACAGCTGAATGGAACATGAGAGCTGATCTAGCTCACCCTGGATTCCATAAATGAGGAAGTCTGAGGAGCTTTGGTCACAGACGCGTCACAGTTGCACAATTAAGAGAGATAACACAGGGCTCAAGCCGGAGCCTTTTAAAGACCCCACATGTGTCTCTTGGAACCCGAAGAACCTAAAAGTACACTGTTTTAAGTGACCTTTAGTCACTCCGCTTCAGTGGTTCTAGGATTCCGAGCCTGTCACTTGAAAAGACTGGCAAGGCTCGTCTCAGACCTGGGCTTCCTAAGCCAAGTTCCTGGGGAAAAGCGCATTCTGTGAGCTGGCCCTGGGAGCTCTGCTCTAAAACCTAAGTGATTCTCTTCCCAGCAGGAAGGCAGGGGGGTGGAGAAGGTGACTGGGCACAGTTTGCTCCTTTTTACCTCCCTGGAGTTTTCTTAGCCTTTTATAAATCTATAAAAGATGATATCTGGTTTAGCAGATGATTCCCTATTTACTATGTTAACAAATCAAGATGCCATAAAAAGAAATACAAACAGCATAAACACCAGGTCCCTTCCAGGAGCTTTTTTTTTTCCTATGAGTTATAAGAACCACAAGTTCAGATCAAGACTATAGAGATCTCTAGGCTGATTTTCTAATACCCTACAACTCAGATGCGGTCAGCAGTTAAGCAACAAAGGGGGAAGCCCAGGAACTTGAACGTGGGTGTGTGAGGAAAAAGACTACGGGAAGCTAAACTTCACCTGTGATTTGTTTTCAAATCGGAACATCAAAATCCTTGACAGATGAGGTCACAGGAGCCCACAGAAGGCAGAGCCTTGGCCAAGGGCAGAGTCAGTAACCGGCCAACGTGGCATTTGACACAGGCAGTCTGGGGTCGGAACCTACAGACTCAGTCACTGTGTGATGACCCATCTGTTTGGTCTAAGGAGCTGGGTACCAAAACAAAGAGGTGGACTGAACACATCCACTCACTCCCTCCTAAAACCCTAAAACGAAGGCATCATCAAAGATAAAGAGGAAGGCGCTCACACTACCAAAGCGTGGAAGCACCAAAGCAGATGGCGGCTGACGCAATAGGCCCAAGACAGCACGCTCGAGAGAAACCCTCCCCACTTCCACACCGCTGGGGACGGCCCTGCCCTCACCGAGACAGAGACCTGAGACTCATTCCTGCGACCAAGTTAGACACCGGGGTGCGTGGAGGCGGCTACAGCCTAACCCTGACCCTCCGAACCTCTTCTTCGGCTCATTACCTACACAGACAATCTTGATGAGAATAAAAACTTGTAACAATCCATTAAAAGAAGAAAAAGAACCGGAGAAAACCATGATTTGAAAGGACGCAGGCAACCCCTCAATGTTCGTGGCAGCACTGTTTACAACAGCCAAGACAAGGAAGCAACCTGAATGCCCACGGGCAGGGGAATGGGTAAAGACGACATGCCCACATACAGTGGCGTTTCAGCCATACAAATGGAATAGTGCCACTGGAGCACCGTGACAGAGCTAGAGATAAGCGAAGTCAGAGAAAGACAAATGTCCTATGGCATTGCTTATATGTGGGATCTAAAATAATGGTACAAATGGACCTATTTACAAAACAGAAGCAGAGTCACAGATGTAGAAAACAAACTCAAGGCTACCAGGGTGCAAGGGGGAGAGGAATAAACTGGAAGACTGCGACTGTGGTCACAGGAGCCCACAGAAGGCAGAGCCTTGGCCAAGGGCAGAGTCAGTAACCGGCCAACGTGGCATTTGACACAGGCAGTCTGGGGTCGGAACCTACAGACTCAGTCACTGTGTGATGACCCATCTGTTTGGTCTAAGGAGCTGGGTACCAAAACAAAGAGGTGGACTGAACACATCCACTCACTCCCTCCTAAAACCCTAAAACGAAGGCATCATCAAAGATAAAGAGGAAGGCGCTCACACTACCAAAGCGTGGAAGCACCAAAGCAGATGGCGGCTGACGCAATAGGCCCAAGACAGCACGCTCGAGAGAAACCCTCCCCACTTCCACACCGCTGGGGGACGGCCCTGCCCTCACCGAGACAGAGACCTGAGACTCATTCCTGCGACCAAGTTAGACACCAGGGTGCGTGGAGGCGGCTACAGCCTAACCCTGACCCTCCGAACCTCTTCTTCGGCTCATTACCTACACAGACAATCTTGATGAGAATAAAAACTTGTAACAATCCATTAAAAGAAGAAAAAGAACCGGAGAAAACCATGATTTGAAAGGACGCAGGCAACCCCTCAATGTTCGTGGCAGCACTGTTTACAACAGCCAAGACAAGGAAGCAACCTGAATGCCCACGGGCAGGGGAATGGGTAAAGACGACATGCCCACATACAGTGGCGTTTCAGCCATACAAATGGAATAGTGCCACTGGAGCACCGTGACAGAGCTAGAGATAAGCGAAGTCAGAGAAAGACAAATGTCCTATGGCATTGCTTATATGTGGGATCTAAAATAATGGTACAAATGGACCTATTTACAAAACAGAAGCAGAGTCACAGATGTAGAAAACAAACTCAAGGCTACCAGGGTGCAAGGGGGAGAGGAATAAACTGGAAGACTGCGACTGATGTATACACACTGCTGCTGCTGCTAAGTTGCTTCAGTCGTGTCCGACTCTGCGACCCAATAGACGGAAGCCCACCAGGCTCCCTCATCCCTGGGATTCTCCAGGCAAGAACACTGGAGTGGGTTGCCATTTCCTTCTCCAATGTATGAAAGTGAAAAGTGAAAAGGAAGTCACTCAGTCGAGTCCGACTCTTAGCGACCCCATGGACTGCAGCCCACCAGGCTCCTCCATCCATGGGATTTTCCAGGCAAGAACATTGGAGTGGGGTGCCATAAGGCCCTACTGCATAGCACAGGAAACTCTGCTCAGTACTCTGTGGGGACCCAGGCTAGCTGATACGCAACACTCAAGGTCAAAGCTCCTGAGAAGCAGCACCCTGAAACACATCGGCTTCCACGTCCGTCTTAGTCACCGGGGCCCTCACCTGTTATGTAAACCTTCCAGGGACAGGCAGCTCTGCGTCCTGAACACACAGCAGAGGTGTGGCCTTAGCATCGCAGCAGGCTGGTTTCAGGAGCGTTTCTGAATCTTTGAGTTATTATCCCAAGCCGTCTCTGATTGCAACTCCCTAACGCTTTTAGGTTTTCCTCTTTTAGGTCTGGTTGATCAACTCAGTGGAGGACATCAATCCCATGCCCGCTCTTAGCGGCATGGATACTGCTCTGCAGCCAAGCAGTCGAAGCCACCTCTCACGTCCCTCTCGCCCCCTCCCCCGAAGGGCTGCCTGGCCACTTACCTGTCTCTGCATTTCTTCAATCTGTCTTCGGGGGATGCTCTGCAGAATACTGTAGACATCTGACATCTTTTCTTCTGGCACAACTACAGATGCTCTAGAGAAAGAGGGAGACAGCGGATGTACAGAGAGCCCTGCACACGGAGCCGGCTGCATGTGTCCCTCCCGGGTCTCATGAGCAGAGGCAACAACAGCCCACGCCTCCCTCAGCCCCACGGTCCTCACAGTGAGCAGCCCCTCTCTCCTCTCCCTTCCTCGGGGCCGACCAGCTCAAAGGAGCTGCCCCCAGCTCCCTCTCTCACCACTCCATGCCTCCCCCGTCCTCCGTCCACTCCCCACTGTGCTCCGGCCACACGGGTACCCTCTCAGCCTCCGGAACACACCACACTCTGCCCAACCACGGGTCCTTTGTGTGTCCAGTTCTGCCTGCCCGGTACATACATCTTCACTCGTCACTGTCCACTCTAAATTGACAATGACTTCTCCTTCAGCTGTATTCCCCAATCCATGCATTTATTCAGCATGTATTTATGGAGGCCCTACTATGCGCAAGGCCACATAATCTCTCTCATTTTAAACTGCAGGACTCAACTCTGCCACTGGAGCTCAAAAATTGCCAAAGATCATGTGTCAGTGAATGGGTGTGCTGTGGTGCAATAACGCTCTATTTACAAACACTGGCAGCGTGCTACGTGTGGCCCAAGGGCCTCGGGTGACCAGCCTGTGTTGCAGGTCCGTGGACTAGCTCTCCTGATGGAAAGTGGGGCAAAAAAAAAAATCTGAAGGAGCAGTTTTCAGACCTAGCTATGTGTTACAATTGCTGGGGGACTTTAAAAATAATCCATGCAGGAACCCTGGGATAAAGGTTCCTCAGAAGGTAACACCCACCTCTTCCAGTCAAGGACTTCAGAGAAAGGCAAAACATAGGAGTCTGCGATGATCACCGGGATGCAGCCGGCCCGTAACACGTCACTCAGCACCGCCTGGCCCAGCCGAGCTCCGCGAAGGACCATGCAGAAAGTAGCCTCCTGCAGAACACAGGCAGAGGGAGGGGATCACAAACCCGTTCCACTGAGCCACTTCCACTGAGCCACTTTCTCTGATCCCGGCAGACCACAAAGCTCCCTCAAGGGCTGAGGATAACAGCTCACCCGGGTGAGACTGGAAGGCTGCAGCGGTTGCAGTGCTCTGGATTTCCATTCTTGAGTGTCACTGCAATGCCTCTGCTGCTTGGATTCTGAAAATGTTCACAACCCACCTCCAGCTCTTCCTCTGGAAACTCAACAGCGTGACTTCCCACGGACTGGATTCTTTCAGCCCTGAGGTGCTGGTACACACACCGTGGCTTCCCAGGGCTCAGAGCACTCACTTCCGCCTGCCTTGGTATTTGGACTGGGCATATCTGGCTCTTGAGAGGACCCCTACACAGAAAGCATCAAATCTCCTTTCATCTTCCTCCCCCCACAGCATCCAGCAGTGTGCTTTGCATACAGAAGACACATTCATCTCCTGAATGCTGTGCCTTGGAAAACACAGTAAGGCAGATAGGTTCTATTTAGATACAACTGAACCAAAAGCAAGCCCTCACTAGAGGTCTTCCTCATTCACTCCCTCGAATCCACTGGGTGTGGGCCCGTTTGGGAAAAGGAGAGATGCACAGGGGAAAAAACAAGGTTGTAACAGGTCAACCAAAAAAATAAGGAAAGCTCCTGTCTCTAATACTCAAGTTTCTTCCAGTTTTTGCCTCTTCAGGAGGAAAACAGAAAAAAAAAATTAAAAAGCAAAAATACTGTTTAATCTTTAAAGCTAGAGAACAGGAGAGTTCAGAAGAAATACGAAGTAACTCAATATGCCAAATTCCTCTGGGGATAAAGGAGAAAGCGATGAGAAAGGGCAGGGGTGGAAAAGGGGCATCGGTCATGGAGCTCGGAGGGGCAGGTGGACACTTAGCTGGCCCCGAAGAGTCAGCGTCCAGATGTGGACACGTGTGCTGATAACCATTTTTCCTGTCTAGACAAAGGTTACTATAAATACTCTTGCTCACATCACCACTGTTATCAGTCAGACATTCCAGAGGGGATGCAGCACTTTTTGAAGGTATTTTAACAATCCCAGCAGAGGCCAGTTCTCTTCAGAGGCTTTGAAAAAATAAAAATCACAATCACACCAGCTCCTTAAGATTTCTCCTTGAACTGAACTATGTGTATTTTAAATACTTAAGCAAAAAAAATATTTAAAATATAAGGAAGGCTGAGTGCCAAAGACTTGATGCTTTTGAACTATTGGTGCTCTCGAGAGTCCCTTGGACTGCAAAGAGATCAAACCAGTCAACCCTAAAGGAAATCAGTCCTGAATATTCATTGGAAGGGCTGATGCTGAAGCTGAAGCTCCAATACTTTGGCCACCTGATGTGAAGAACTGATGCTGGGAAAGATTGAAGGTGGGAGGAGAAGGGGATGACAGAGGATGAGATGGCTGGATAGCAATGAGTTTGAGTAAACTCTGGAGGATGATGAAGGACAGGGAAGCCTTGCGTGCTGCAGTCCATGGGATTGCAGAGGGTCAGATAGATACGACTGAGCGGCTGGACAACAGCAGGGTGAACAAAACTCAATTTCTGCTTTCCCGGTCCCCTGGCTCTTGGAGTCCAAACAGCCTGCTTGTAATACAGGAGTACAATACAGGACCACTCTGCCTGCAGTTACGAAGTGCTGGCACTCCCACGACACCAGGAGGACACAGGCAGGGTGGCAAAAACACCAAGAGACCAAACGGTAACCAAAAATACAGACCTCCCACTCCCCGGAAGAGCTAGCTGCGGCCGTGTGAGCTGGCTCAGTTGGCAGATACAAGCTGCAGCTTAAAGAAGCAGGCTCCTCTGGGCTGGATAAGGAATGTAGGAATAAAAGCGAAGCACGCGAGCCTGCTCTGACGACACGGCTCCTCTGTACATCTATGGGGGGTCTTTTTGCAGTAAGATGAGTCCATGGAAAGAGCAGGAACACTCACGGGCCAAGCAGCTCTGCACTAACGGCACACGGACCCCGAAGCTCCCGGAAGTCCACGGGGCAGCAGTGTAGAGCCGCCTGGTCTCGCTCTCCCCTCAGGGAGCTCGGCGAGCGCGGCCTGGAGGGGGAGCACTTGTTGGCTGGGGTCAGCCCCAGCCCGGCCGAGCGAGGCGGGGAGCACTCACCTGCAGCACCTGCGGGTAGTCGAAGGCCTGCTGCTTGTGGCAGCGCCTCCGGGCGGCGGGGACGCCCTCGGAGAGGTTGCTGCACTTGTCCAGCACCAGCACGGCCTCGCCGTGTCGGGCCTGGAGGGCGGCCAGGTCCTCCCTGTGCTCCGGATGCAGGGCCACCTGGGACGACAGCAGGAAGTACCGCCGCGGCCTGCAACGCAGAAAACGGGGGCACTGCGACCCTGGCAGCCCCTGTGTGAGGCACGGTGAGGCCGACTTCGGATCTAGAGCCTAGGGCGGCGGGTGCTCTCTCACCCATCTTCGCTCACGTCCTTGACTTCTGGGGAAACCACACTCGGTAGCACTGCTGAATATTTAAACTATTACACATGCTGAGAAGGCAAGCGATGACCATTCACTGCTGAAGCATTATGCTTGTTAAAGGGTTCACTGAGGAGATGTTCTTAGCGTTTTGAGCAAATGCTTATAATAGGCCAA
>SJYC01125839.1:0-14423 GCA_006408675.1 Madoqua kirkii
GGCTGCTCAGGGCACCCTATGCTATGGGGGAGCTCCAGGGAAAGGCAGCCCCCATCCTCAAGGCCAGATGGATTCAGGAAGACCAAACTTGGTCATGGAGAACAAGTGGAAAAAACTAGCTTCGCCAATGGATGGAACCAGTCTTAACACCGGATAGCAAGGATGCGTAAAAGAAAATGGACTGAAGAAAGGATTTCCAAGGGTCTAGCACCATTCAGATCTCCACGAGGAACGAAATGTGAACATACTGGGGAGACCAGAAGGTAAGTAATTCTCTCCGAGAAGTCCCACAAGGCAGAGAGGTTACAGGGCAATAAAGACGACATCAGCAAAAGAACCAGCAGGGATCACTGAAGAAAAGCAGGCTCCAGAAGAAATGAAACCCCCATCAAACCCAGAAGCAGGACTCCAATCTTCCTCAAACTGTACAGACCAGGGAACACACCCAAGACAGCCATCTCTAGGCAATGCCACCAGGGGAGCTAACAGGAAGTGGCGCGTAAGAAAGGACTCAAACCCCCTAGTCTGAACCCAGCCCCGTACCCCCTTTTCTTCTTGCCTTGGGGAGAAAGAAAGAGAAACTGCTTTATTTTCCTTTCGTTTCTCAGGCTTAGCTGGAAGGCCCAGCTGGAGAATACCTTACGTGCCTACCCGTGGCCAAAAAAGAATCACTCTCTGAGAAGGTGTCATCTTTCCCAAGCTTTAAGCATCATGCTCAAAAGACACAGAGGAGGGAGTGAGGAAACGAACACTCTCCCGGCCGCCAGAGCACCCGACTCCAGCGAACGGAGCAGCGCACACCACAGCTGGTGGCCCTCAAGTCCCCGGAACCATCTCTTCCGGTCATTTCTCTCCACAGCCGAACTGAAAGCAAAGGCAGGCAGGGGAGGCAGGGACAAGCAGACCCCCTAGAACAGCACTGTCCGATAGCAATTAGCCACGTGAGACCACTTAAATCTATTAAAATTTAAAATCCAGTTCCTCGGTCACCTTAGCCCCATTTCAAGGGCTCAACAGCCATATGTGGAAGTGGGCACCTGACTAAACCAGATCGTCTCCTCACTGACAGTCCTGCTTGAGAGCTGCCCCGGACGGCAGTGCAGACCCGGAGCCCAGGGCAGAGGCGCGCAGACGTAGGAAAGACCAAACAGCTGCCCGTCGGGGAGACAGTTTGGGTCAGCCATACAGAATTCTCTCATCCTGGACAAATTCTCCTTCAATTGCATTTTGCTGAACAACACATTGGCTGTTTACAGCTAAAAGGAGTCCTTCTAGCCACTGAAACAGACTCTTGAATTCTACCCCCAGCCCTGAGCCTCAATCATTCTTTTGTAAAATCATCAGTTTCCAGTGGGGAAAGGTAGGATGGGAAGATCACGCATAGGGAGTCCCCTTCAGGCATCTCAAAGGGAAGACTTCTGTAACCAAGCACGTCTGCTTAAAACAGGAGGAACATGGACAAGCTCTCAACACAAGCATGGGAACTACCTCAACAACTCACGCCATTTGAAGATGAACTGTCTTGTGAGGTGGCGCGTCTTTTTTACTACAAATCAGAAAACTTTTCAGGAAGAAACTACAGTAACAGGGTCCACCTTAAGTTAGAGCTAGTGTTAGTCGCTCAGTGGTGTCAGACACTGCAACCCCATGGACAGTAGCCCTCCAGGCTTCTCTATCCATTGGATTTTCCAGGCAAGAATACTGCAATGGGTTGCCATTTCTTTCTCCAAAGTGAGAGCTGAATGGCCTCCAAAGGTCTTTCCAATCCCCAAGACGCTGGCTCTGCGGTGCTTGCCACAGAGCACTGGGGCTTTCTGGGTGTTTCTGGAGACTTCCTATTTAAGTAGAGCTGCTAACACAAAACTGGCGTTCCAGGCTGCCTTGAACAGGAGCAGCCATGCTGGGGTCCGGGGGGTGTCCCTGCAGGTGGGTGTGGAATGCTGGTGTCCTGGTGGGGAGAGAGCATTTCCGTGCGGTGGGGGTGGCCCACTGGGAGTGCTCTGGTCCTCGTCTGGGGGAGAACTTCTTGGGGGAAGAGCGGGGATGTGGCCTGGCCCAGATCCCTGAAAGAAGGAGCGAGGAGGGGACAGAGGGAGTCAGGGCCTCCCCACCTGGGATGCGGAGGCCAAGTCAGGGCAGGAGGGCAGCGCAGGCTGCAGGGGCACAGGGAGGGTGATGGCATGGGCAGCGCCCATCCAGTGTGGGGGGTCAGAGCCCAGGAAGGGTGAGGAGGGGGCCTGCCCTGGGGTGACGATGGGGAGCAGGGGGTCAGAGCCGAGTGGGGGCGTAGAGGCCGCCTGCGCAGTGAGGGGCAGAGGCAACCACAGAGCTCTGGTCACGCACGACAGGGTTGATCAAGCAAGATATAGGGGATAACGGGAGCCAGACTCCTCACTGCCCGAGAAGGAAATTACAGCTACGGAAAGAGAGAGAGCCAGAATCCCCTGCAGCACTGGATGGAATAGGAGAGAGCGATGGGAAGGCATGGTTTTCAGTACACGTAGACAGAGAGACAGCCATCTACATAAGACGGAGAAATAAGTACAGATGCTAACACGTGGTGCTCAAAGAAACTCCGGAGTAAAGACAGACTCTGGGCTGATGCTGCTGTTAAGAAACACAGTTCTATTGTAGACCTTCAGTCACCACGCTCAGTGGGTCCCCACCCAACACCACCACTTTCTACATAAACGTGCAGATGTGAACAAGAGTCTAAAAATGTTCCCCTGCCTGCATGCTGGCTCGCCCCTGACCTGGCAGATGGTGGGTTGGTGGAGTAGGCTCATTTTAGTTTTAAGCAAACAAAATCTTAAGGTGGATTTGTTTTTCTTTCGAGGACTAAAATGACCAGCGATGACTTTCATGTTTCTTCCCAGCAGGGCTGATATCGAGCTTCAGCAAAATCATGCTGAGAACTCCAAGTTTCCCTCCATAGTAACCGTTGTAAACTCCCAATTTAGTTCCTTTTAGAGAGAGAAATGACGAGAATTCCAGCTGAGGCCAACACATCTGTGAGAAGAAGCTATCAATAGCAACAATCCTCAGCTTCCCATTGGACAATATTGAGAGAGATTTAAAATAAAAATAAAAACAAAGCTCTTGCTACTCTAGGCAGCCCTCAAGAGATGTGGGAATTCCCTTTAAAAGCAACTCTCACAAAGAGCAACAGATTCCAAATGCTGCTGTGAGGTCACCCAGACTGCCTCCTCCCAGATCCCTGGAAAGTGCGATCAGCCGAGGGCCTGTCTTTGCTTTGCTTTTTCTTTTTTTCTCTCCTGAGGCAGAGGAGTGTTGTTTGCAAAGGAAACGGCACAACTACAGGGCCCAACTGCAAACCCTGGAGGGGAAATGGAGCGGGGTGGGCCCGTGTCAGTCCACAGAAATCCACCGCTTGTCCAGCAGAGGGAGGACATGCCCCCGTGTCCTGAGCATCGTGCTGCTGCTCTGGAAGACAGACTGCTTAAGACCAGTTTCTAGAGTCTCAGGACTCTAGAAATCAAGAGCAACCTTAAACCATCTAAGCATCGTCATTTCAGTCTAGTTACACATGAAAATTAGAGATCAAGTTACCAAGAAAATACCACCAACACAGCAAGCTTGTAATTCTTGGAAACTGTTATCTGAAGGTAATTTGTACTGTTCAGAGTGGTTTGCTCTCCTTCGTTTCAATCTCTCTCAATCTTTTCCTTTCAGCGTGTTTTCTTCCCTGGATTAAATCCTAAGGGACGTGCCAGTCCTCAACCAACATTAGAGACCTAGATTACACTCGGGAGAGTAGGTGATAAAGAGTTTAGTCTGAGCCATCTTAAGACTGCTCACCCTGGGTCCCCAGGCTTTCTCCAGCCACAGCACTGCTGACATTTGGAGCCAGCGATGCCTCGTGGTGAGGGGCCGCCCCGGGCATGGCGGAAGTTAGAGGCGTCACCAACCTCCGCCTGCGAGCTGCCCACAGCGCCCCGTGCAGAACAGCCTTAACACAGTGGGCCTGGCGGCTCTTTTCTTTGAAAGGCTGGCCCTTGGCTGGTGCATGGGAACTTCGATTTCAGGGGAAAACGGTACAAATGACAGGATTTATGCTGAACGCCTGCTTTCCTCCTGGAAGCCTGGAATTCCGCACAGGAAGTAAGGGAGAGGAAAGACTTATGGACAGCAACTAGATTTCTGATTTGAGGAGCTTGGTAGACAGCGCTGGAGACGGACAGAGAGAGAACTGGAAGGATAAATAAGGTTGGGGTGGGACAGGAATGACGGACCCTCAAGGACCCCAGCCTGTCATTGATGGTTTTGACTGTAGTGCGACCCGCCCCCCGGCCCTCACCAGCATCTCTCAGCACAGCTGGCTGTGGCCAAGGCGCCTTACCCGGGCCCTTTCTCCGGAAGGTCCACCTCGGCGGACAGTGGACTATAGACAGGAATGCTGACGTCGTAGCCTTGCCGGTAAGTCCACGTAGAAAAGCCACCACCAGCCAGCAGAGCCCTGAAAAGCAAAGGGTTTTGGCAAATGATGAGAAAGAAAGACAGCCGTCATTCTGATAAGCTCCGTGGAAAGGGGTAGCTGGATATGCATAACAGTATCAACCACAGCTGATGTTTACCAAGTCACTTTTCTAGAAAGACACAGTGCTAAATGTTGTACAACAGCATCTCTTGGACGCTAGCTGCAGCCTATTCCTGAGTCACCTGCCCTCCTCGGGGTCCTGAGCAGTCTGTCCTTATTCCCTACTTTAGCATACAGCACAGCCAGGAGGAGAGCCTACAAACGGCCCCTCTGCTTCCTTATTCGGATCCCATTCACCCTCCCAAGTCACAGGTGGTGAAAGTGACAGTCGCTCCGGCACGTCCAACTCTTTGCAACGCCATAAACTGTAGCCCTCAAGGCTCCTCTGTCCGTGGAGCTGTCCAGGCGAGAACACTGAAGTGGGTTACCATTCCCTTCTCCAGGGGACCTTCCTGACCTAGCGATCAAACCAGGGTCTCCCGCACTGCAGGTAGCATCCTTACCATCTGAGCCGCCAAGGGGGCCCTGACTCCTAAACACACTTACAGTAAAACGAGCGACAACAGGACTGGCTGGGGCAGTCACGTGCCGCCCACTGACCGGAAGCTCAGGGCACGATGAGCTAAGAGAAAGACAAAAGGCCGCGGTGACGGCAAAGTGCCCCCTCTCACGCTGCCTGCGCCCAGCCTGCTCCAGTTCCCACCGGAGCAGATCTTTCCACCGCCGTCCCAAAGGCTACGTGTGCACTGTGTAGCCTCTACCAGTTCTCACCAGCCGTTCCAGCTACTCAGTCTTATCAAGCCCACTCCCTCCACAGGAAGCAGAATCCAGAACTTGACCTCGAGTGCTTCTCCTGCAAGTCCACCCACACGAGCTTTTATTCTCCTTAATTAGAAAACCATGAACACGCTGCTCAACTGGACCCAGCAAGTAGCACAGCGACACTTCATTAGAAAGGAAGCAGGTGTGCCTCCCACCAGTGTTCACGGCTATTCTGTCCCGGGGGCCCCGAGCCCATCAAGCCACTTACCGGGGCAGAGTGCTGCCAGGTCCGTGCGCGGCACAGTCTGAGCCAAAATGTATGAACTGCAAAGCCACATTTTTTGCAATCTTGATTGCTACCAATCCCCTCCCTGCCCTGATGACAACCTACACTCCCTTCTTACATGACCAGTTTAAGTTCAAAGATTTCCAAACCACCCCTGGAAATCCTCATCTGTTTGTTTAAGCTTTATGAAACCAAGAACTGGTTAGGGAGGTAATGTGCAGGCTGGAACACCCTCCAGCTGCCAGTCCGCTCTGTAAAACTTAATGACTAGCCGTAGTACCAACATACGGTCTCATTTTTCCTGATTAGCATTCGGCAGTGACTCCGTCCAACATGAATTTGGGTGGATTCCATGACCATGATGGCAAGCAGACTGCAGCGGCCCCCACGATCGATGTGCAGAGAAGGAAACATGGGTCCAGTAAACCGGCACCAGGCGCCCAGGTAAGCGGCGTGCTGGGTGATGCAATTACACCCGCGTCCCCAGAGGAAGGGGCGAGCGTCTGTGGTGAGAAAGCAGGTGCACACGACACCAACTTGCACCGCTACTCTCTCCCAGGGGCCCTGGGGCTGAGGGAGGGGGTTGAGCCCTGGGAGGAGAAAAGCAGGCAACCGGAAGCACGCCTCATGTCGCAGATCATGCACATGCAGCCTCGCCGGAGCTCTCGGGGGAGCCACCACGGCAATTAGTCAAACAAGCCTCCCACCGGCCCTGCTGCTGACAAGACCTCCACTCCAGATCACCGTATCTTCTTCTGCCAAGCTTTCCTGAACATTACCAAGGAGAAAACAGGGTAAGCCTCCCCTGCTTTACAGCACATGTGTTTTACATCGACTGAAAAGTGAATTGCTGAGAAGCGCGTTGTTTTCCCATTATGTATCCCCAAATCGGAGACCCGTTCCAAAGCTGTGAGAGCCTGAATGG
Source organism: Madoqua kirkii (assembly GCA_006408675.1). Lineage (NCBI taxonomy): Eukaryota > Metazoa > Chordata > Mammalia > Artiodactyla > Bovidae > Madoqua > Madoqua kirkii. The sequence goes on from SJYC01125839.1 coordinate 6,472, forward strand.
GAACCATGCACCTAAGAAAGCATGGCTATGAGCACCACGGCTCACGCCAGGCCAGGTATCCGATCGCTGGAAGTGTCCGCCCGCATCTTCAGCACTTCCCGGGACTTGCAGACCCAGGGACGTCGCTGAGCCCTCTTCCTCTCCATCTTGTGGACCCTCATCCCTACACTGGGTCTGCCCCAGATGCCCTCACAGCTCACCTCCTCCCACGTGAGTATCCACAGAGCCGAAACACAGTTTGTCTGCAAGTGTATCTTTTGCTTCCTTTTAATCAGGCCTGCGAATCCCTCAAATATAAAGACAAGTTTTAGGTTTTGCAAAAAAAAAAAGTGACCAATTCTACTGGCTATCCTCATTTGCTTACAGATTCAAACTGTAAAAGAAAGAAAATGAGACATATATATATCTGAGCAATGGCTAGACACTTGGTGACTATCTAGTGATGTTAAAGAACTAAATGTTAATTGCTGTAGGTATGATATTAGTGCTGTAGTTATATTTTTTAGAAAGCCCTTGAAAAAAGTTGAAACTGTCAGTCACTTAGTCATGCCCGACTCCTTGTGACCCCATGGACTGCAGCCCGCCAAGATTCTCTGTCCATGAGATTTTCCAGGCAAGAATACTGGAGTGGGTAGCCATTCCCTTCTCCAGGGGATCTTCCCAACCCAGGGATCAAACCAGGGTCTCCTTCATTGCAAGCGGATTCTTTACCGACTAAGCCACTGAGTTATACACAAAAACCTCTTCTGCAGGAAGAAGAGGAAATGGAAATTCTTACAGACATAATGATACAACATCTGAGGTTTGTTTCTAGATAATCTGGTGGGGAGAAGGTAGGAGTACAGATGAATCAAGTTGACAATTAACAAAGCTGGACAGTGGTTATGTGGGGCTCACTGTACTTCTATTATACGGGTTTAAATTTTTCCCTAAGAAGTTTAAATAAATATACACCTATACAAAAGTAGAAATTTTAGAAAGATACTTGCAAAGAAAAGATAACAAAAATCTAAAGCAGTAATAAAATTACAGAATGTATCTGAGAAAACAAAGATCCTAAAGTTCGGCAGTGAAGAGGTATAAATTGCTGTCATTTGACTTAAAATAAAATGGGTAGGTGAATATATGTGTGTGTTTGACTAGAAACCCATCAAACAAAGACTCACAAAATACACAGTATTTGTGAACAGTGATTACCTCTCAGTAAAAGAGTAAAACCAGAGGAAAATTCGAAAACATATTTTTACATTTTCCTCTTTGAATACTTGCACATTGTTTCAATCTTGTACCCAGAAGGTATATGTGTACCATACATAGGATTTTCAAAAACTGTAAGAGAAACACAGAATAAAATATGTATCTGCTGAGCTGACATTTGCTTTAGTCCTGGTCCTTGCATCTTCCTGAGGCAGATAATTCTTTAAAAAAAAAAAAAAAGAAAGAAAAGAAAATCACACTTATGACTCTAGATTTCAGGGGCATCTTAGAAACAGTCTAAATCTAGCCTATTTTCTAATTTCTGAATAACCAGAAATGCAGCTTCTGCTAAAACCATCCTACAGGCGTGGTTCTTGCCTCCTCTGAATCCAGGAGCAAGAACAAAGAATCAGAAAAATCAACAAACAAATCTACTGTTCCTTACTCCAACCAGTGGAAGACCACCTCGGCTTCAAAACGAAATTTCCCACGTGGAAAGATAGGGAGGGACTATGCGATGATTCATTACTTGCTACAGGACTGCCTATAATCACTTCCAAAAGTACATGCACAGGGAAAACGATTTAACCTTCCTGATCCTTAACACCTAAGCACCAGCAAGAACTTCAACTCTCTCCTGATTACTTGACACTTTCCTGCAGAGAAATGAAACTCCTTTTAACAGTGTACTCGATCAAAATGAAATCTTTCTCCCAATCAGATACATATACCCAAGTGTCAGCAAGAACCGACATGTCCCAAACAGAAAGAAACCCTTCTCAAACTAAACCCAGAACGGCAGGTGAAGACACTGCATTCCTAGCACCTCTTTGCCTTCCTTTTCTGTCCTCTAACACACTTCACTTTCCCAGAACAAGCAAATGCATAAGACAGTAACGCACTCAGGAACGCTGGGGCTAGGAGCCAAATTTGAGATTGCCTTGTGTTCAGCGAGTTTCTACAGAACCTGTGTGGCCTGACTGCCCTCTACCGTCCAAAATGGTTTCTACACCAAAGCTGAGGGATGGCGCTGGGGTCTTTTCTAGTGATAATCACTTTCCAGACAGAAACTCAATACTGACTCTAGATAAGCAGTTAAAAGCAAAGAGGGCTTAGACTTCATCTTCTGGGAAAAAGTGGTACTAAGTGTAGATTTTCACAAATGACGATGTTGGCCTCATGTAAGCAGAGACCACAGTGGACCTGAGGCTGTTCTCACCTCTTTCAGCAACAATGATTTCAAGAATTAAACGTCAACTGCAACAAAGCTGGTCATAAATGAGTTCATATCTGAACTTAGAGTAATCCACTCCCATGGGTGCTGCCCAGGACCCTCATGCGGGGCCCACACTTCTCCGCTCTCTTCGGAGCCTCGGGCCAAGTACTAGGAGCAGAACCTTAAAGGGGCACCTCCCTTCTGAGGTTTCCAGGAAGCGATGCAGTCAGTACAAAAGGGCCAAATACACGGTACCTGTACTTGAATGGCCATCGTCGCCACCCCCTGCCACTTTTACCTGTTTGGAAGTTTCATTAAGAAGGAAGCAAAGAAGAGAGTAAGCGATACCTAAGAGTACCTCACTTCCCGGACGTTACAGGCGCCAAAGACACGTCCACGCCCGCTTCCCCCGGGACCTGAGACTACTTAATGCTCCCAAATGTGCGGAGAGCTGACACAGGCCAGTGATACGAACCAGGCCTTTTAGGGGAAAGAGGGCGCGCTCAGGAGCACGCAACTCAGACTAAGAAGACAAGACAGACCTCTAAGATGCTCCACTGGAACCTGACCCTCCATTAGTTTCCCGGGACAGGTTCTGGCAGGCCTCAATGCTGCCAGGTCTCGGGGAGGAAAAGACCGAGGACAATTTTCCACTTGAACAAACAATTCTGATTACAAAGTTATGTCCTAGTGGGCCTAGAAATATGATTTCACATGAACAAAAGGGTCCTACGTTGACTTAATCCTCAGAAACCCGTCAGGCGGACAACCTCAAATACACCTACCTGTCTCTGGGGACATCCAGGGCCGTGTTATAATCTGGGGGGCCTCCAGGCAACATGTTGAACAGCAGGGATTAGTACCTCTATCCCACCTAATAAGAGAGTAAACATGTAGAATTCACACATCAGCTATGAAGAAACAGACAAGTCAGTTTCTGGATGACAAGTCCAAGTGTTAGGTGCTCAGCCATGACTCTGTGACCCCACGGACTGCAGCCCACCGGGCTCCTCTGGCCATGGGGATTCTCCAGGCAAGAATACTGGCGTGGGTTGCCATTCTCTCCTCCAGGGGATCTTCCAGACCCAGGGATCGAACCCGGGCCTCCTGCATTAGGCAGCTTCTCCACCATATGAGCCACAAAGGAAGCCGGGCAACAAGTAGCAAGCACCCCTGACCTGTAAACAGAGTCACTTCTCAGGAAGGCAACCTGCATGCCTGGAGAGCGCAACAGTGCTCGGGGCACTGGCTTGGCTCCTCCAAAGGAAAGCCAGGGCGTGTGTCCTCCAAGCTGGTCCACTGCAGAACTGCTCACACTGATGAAAATCTGAACGCTGCCGCAGTGTTCACCATTTGGTTACAAACACACAAATATAGAAGGCTAACTAAGGACACTAGGGAACGTGTGCAAAATGGAGTCCCGTACAGAACTGTATATACGAAGACATATGCATTCTGTGTATATGTCAAACAGCCCTGACACACAAAGATGGAATTATTTGGAAACGCATTCATGGTAAATGAGGGGAAAAGGCACCACTCTGTGAGCCCACTCTTGACCAAAATGTTATACATGCACATATGTGTATATACACGTGCATATATATACAATGCATATACGCGTGCCCCTGTATCTGTCTTATACATAAATGACTGAGAAGCAACATCACAATATTAATGATTATGTCAAAAGCAGGCTTACAGGACAACTGACTTTCTTCTTTTTGCTTAACTGTATTTTCAAGCTTTTTATAGTGAATATGTATATGTGAGTATTAAAGAGGGGAGGTGGGGAACGGCATTTGCATTTAACAGGAAAGGACTGGGAAGATGAGCCTTCCTTAGCTTCTAAAGGTTAAGACGTTGGGAATCCACACAGTGGCCCAAGAGGGTGGTGCAGAGACCGGCTGCCACAGCACGGGTCCTCCCAGTCAGCCGCTCATCCCCGCGCCCACCTAGGAGACAAGAGAAGAGCCGCCGGCTGGAAAGCAGCTCTGCCCTGCCGTGCCCTGCCCCTAGTTTCTGGGAGACCTGCGGATACCTGGAGAGCTGGGCCAGCGCCTGCGCCGTCTCCTTCACGCGGAGCGAGTTCTGGTTGAGCAGGTCGATGGACGGGACGAACAGGCAGGCGCGGGTGACGTCGTCGGTGTAGTGGTCGCTGTCTGAGATGGCCGTGAGCAGCTCATTGTACTCCCGGGAGATGGTGCTGCTCACAGGGATGCCCGCCTCGTCCACATACTTCTTCAGCGGGTAGATGTACACCTTGACCTTGTTCTTGGGGTTGAAGCCGCAGCGGTAGACGTCAAAACACCGGTGCATCCTGCAGCTGAGGTCGCCGCGCTCGGGCACCGGGCTGTCGGCCGGCAGCCTGACCACCGGCACGTCTCGGACGCTGCGCTTCTCCACGCTCCAGTCGCCCGAGGACTCGATGGAGTGCGGCCAGAACTGAAACATGCCCGTGGCGATGAGACCCAGCAGGACGATGGAGAAGAGGGTGATGTAGTAGACGCGGTGCTTGGTCTTCATTCTCGGGATGAGGGCGGGACCCCGGATGCTGTACTTGACCGACGCGCACATAATGACTGCGACAGCCTCGTCCTCACGCTCCTGGTTACCAGGGGGAAGAGAGAAAAATGAGGCCTTCAGGGTGACAGGTGACCCTGAAAGGACCGGTGCATTTGCCATCGGCCTATTTCTTTCCCTTGAGCAATTTGACGAAATAATGAAGAGGGACCTTTGACCCTGCGAAGAACTGACTCATTTGAAAAGACCCTGATGCTGGGAAAAGTTGAAGGTGGGAGGAGAAGGGGATGACAGATGGTTGGATGGCATCACTGATTCGATGGACATGAGTTTGAGTAAGCTCCAGGAATTGGTGATGGACAGGGAAGCCTGGCATGCTGTAGTCCTTGGGGTCACAAAGAGCTGGACACAACTGAACAATTGAACTGATAAAGTAAATAAATATTTGTACATGTGAGAATATGCTATATATTTACTATAGAATATATTCTATAAATACAAATTCTCTGACCAAGCAATAAAAATTAGAAGTGGAACAGCCGAAGGACAGTTTGTTTCATTTTGTTTTCTAAATACTTGCCTAACAAAAACTGATGCTTCATCTGGACAAAGTGGCCCCTTGTTTGATACACTAAAGTTTTCATTCATTCATTCATTCATTCATTCAAACCTCATAGAGAAGCTAAAGAAGAAAGCAAAGATCTACCTCAGAGGAACTTAGATACTAATGAGATACACAAAACTATAACAAAATGTACAATGTGAAAACACCACAGGAAAACATCAAGAATGAGGAAAAGGGTATTAGAGAAAAAAAGACTAACCTTTAAATAAATATATATTGATGTTTTATAATAAGAGGATAGTTAGCACATTTTGATAGAAGGGAGCAATGAAGAAAGAAACAGGGAAGGAGGAAAGGAGAGGTGGAGGAAAAGAAAGGCCAGTGGGGTGGATCTATTTCTAAAGACAGATGCCAAAGCTTCTTCCCACTGATGAACGCGCATGCCCCTTGTCCATTCACAACGTGGATCTCTTTCCCTTCCACCCGAATCCGGGCTAGACAGTGGCAGAGGGAAGATTCTGGGGGTTTTGAGACCAGGCTTTAAAAGACCCTGTAGCCGTTGGAAGCCAGCTGCCCACAGTTACGAAGCTCAGGAAGACCGCAGAGACTGCGTGGAGCCAGCAGGAACCGTCCCCAACGAGCCCTGCACAGACGGCGGAATCCTGAGCGAGCACGTGATTGCTAGTGCTGCTGCTGTTGTAAGCCTTGTGGTGGTTTGTAACACAGCAATAAAAAAATGAAACGGCCAATAAGCATCATGGACTGAGACATAAAAAAAAATCTTTAGTCCTCAGCTGAAAATGCCAAGTACCCCTGTAGACCACAAATTAAGATCCTTACCAAACAAGCCCCCCAACACCAAATGCCGACCTACTATGTCGATACCCTGAGCACGACTCCTTCATCTGTTACAGACACGTCACTGCAACAAGTGGCTTCGGCATTCCTTGTGTCAAGATTCCAGTCTTCAAAATGGTCTCATTCTACTCTCTGATCTTTCAGGAAAGTTATTAAACCAGGTGGCGCCAGTGGTAAAGAATCCACCCGCCAATGCAGGAGATGCAAGTGACAGGAGTTTGATCCCTGGGTTTGGAAGATCCCCTGGAGTAGGAAATGGCAGCCCACTCCAGGATTCTTGCCTGGAAAACTCCACGGACAGAGGAGCCTGGTGGGCTACAGTCCACGGGGTCGCAGAGTCAGACACAGCTGAGCCACCAAGCACACATTAATATAAAGGAAAATAACTGAAAAGCTCACAGACCATCTTAGGGTTTAGGAACCATTTTCACTTTGGCTAAACCGAGTTCTCTCCAACCATGCCGACATGGTAAAACTGCTTCCTGCCTAGCTTAGTGGGGTCCTGTCAAGCCCTGAATGTTGCAATCATTATCCGCTTTGGGGGTAAAATGTGCTGAAAGATCATTGATGATTTCAACTTGTATCTGCTGTATTTGAGACTATGGTCTGGGACATATCAAAAAAACATGATGTCATGAACTAATGTTTGAAAGTTTATACATTTTAAGCTTAAAGATAATCCTCTTTGGGATATATACATTAGCCATTCAACATACACTAACCAATTCCTTTCCAGAAATGCAGGCACGAGAGCTATTTCACGTTTTCTGTCATCCTAACAATGAACAAGATGTTCCCAGCCAGTCCCCGACCCCTGCTACCACGGGGTCCATCTGATTGCTTTCCTTCTTTCCCCATGTCCCCCCTGGAGCTAGAAAAGAGGCGGCCTTGGGACAGATGCATGCAAGGAGCCGTACTCTCCACAAGCCCCGTGTTACAACAGCCCAACAGGCCCTCAAGGTCCATCTGTATCCTGAACCAGTAGTTCTCAAACACCCGGACTGTAAGAATTACACAGGTACAATTTGTTAAAACAGAGGAGCACTGGAGGGTTGTATCAGTAGGCCTAAAATAAGGTCACAGAATGTGTCAAAACAGCAAGCCCCTCACATGTTTATTTTGGGCAGCCAGGTTTGAAATCTTTACTAAATGTTAGACAACTGCCTTTTAATACACTGGTTTAAACTTTTTTTTTACTAAAACCTATAATAAAACAACATTTTATATTGTGATCTAACATAGACACAGATATATTTGAAATAAGTTTCACAACACAATGCTTCTTTAACCTTAGTACACAGTATTAGCCATAGAATATGTGATGAACACTGTATTCCTGTATTATCCTATCAATGATTTTTAAAATGCTGGTCATAACCCACTACAATGATTATACCACCCAATTATCAATTACCCAGTGTGAAAACATACGTTTTCATATATAACAAAACTGGGGCTAAGGGAACAAAAGCAATATCCAAATATGAGCTTTACAAATTTTAATGAGTAAGAGATCATAAAAAAGATATTATCACAACAAAATAAATTCAAAGATAAGATAATAGAAGTAATTAAGTAATTTTTTAAAAAAAA
>SJYC01125840.1:0-21836 GCA_006408675.1 Madoqua kirkii
TTGGGCAGCCAGGTTTGAAATCTTTACTAAATGTTAGACAACTGCCTTTTAATACACTGGTTTAAACTTTTTTTTTACTAAAACCTATAATAAAACAACATTTTATATTGTGATCTAACATAGACACAGATATATTTGAAATAAGTTTCACAACACAATGCTTCTTTAACCTTAGTACACAGTATTAGCCATAGAATATGTGATGAACACTGTATTCCTGTATTATCCTATCAATGATTTTTAAAATGCTGGTCATAACCCACTACAATGATTATACCACCCAATTATCAATTACCCAGTGTGAAAACATACGTTTTCATATATAACAAAACTGGGGCTAAGGGAACAAAAGCAATATCCAAATATGAGCTTTACAAATTTTAATGAGTAAGAGATCATAAAAAAGATATTATCACAACAAAATAAATTCAAAGATAAGATAATAGAAGTAATTAAGTAATTTTTTAAAAAAAAACACAAAAATCAAACAGGATCTATAAAGCTAACTTTTTAAAAAGAAAAAGACTAAAGAAATTGACATTTGACATAATTCAGGTAAGATTAATCAAGATAAAGAGAAAATAAAGCACAATACCTAGGCTGAAAAGAGGACCATAACTCTAAATACTGCGCGTATTTAAAAGATGAGATGGTATTAATGAACTTATGCCAATACACTTAAAAACTTGAATGAAATGGGAGAAGTTTTTATCCTATCCCTTATCAAAACAGTCTCAGGCAGAAATAGCCATCCTTGACAGCTCTGTAACACTAAAGAAACTGAATCGAAAATTAAGACAATCTTTTCCAAAAAGAAAATTCCAGGTCCAAAAGATTTGCCAAGTTCTACCAAACAGTCAAGAAACAGTAATTTCAATTTTACACAAATTACTCCAAAGTTCAGAAAAAAGAACTATTCCCCCAACCTATTTTAGGAGTCTAGTATAGTACTAATACCCAAAATCTTAGACTAGAGGTTCTCAAATTTTGGTCAAGGGACTCCAGAGGGTCTTCAAGATTCTTTCAAACGAGCTAGACTATTTTTTATAGCAATGCTGACATTATTTTTTCACCTTCATTTGCCAGAGATGACATGATGTGTAATAAAGCAAAGACTGAAGGCAGAAGTAGATATGGGAATCCACCCGTCTTCTGTTAAGTTTTTTCCAAGCATAATGAAAGATATCAACTCATAGCTTCAAGATACTCAACTCCAAGTACAATACGTAGCAAACAAAACACAAACACAACAAAAACAAAAACCCCAACTAGATATGTCAAAATAAAACCACTGAAAAGAAAGCCAAAGAAAAATATTAAAAGCAGCTAGAGGGAATGGAATCTACTCAAGATTGAAAGCTATATGTGACAGGCTAAAGATATTTAGAACACCAAAGAGAATATCTACGGCAGGCAGAGAATGATTTCCAAAGTGAAATGCAGAAGGTGCAACTCATAAGATTAAATTCAGTGTTTCAATTAAGAAATGTTGCTCATCAAAAGACATCATAAGGAAATTAAAAGAAAGCTGCAAACTAGAAGATATCTGCAATACACATAACCAATAAGAACTATTTATAGCAACCAGAATAAAGAACTCCTACAAAGTAATAAGAAACAAACAAAAAAAGCCAAAATAAACAAAAGAAAACTTAGACAAAAGATTTAAACAGGAATTTCACAAGAGAGGCAAGAAAATGGCACAGAAACACCCGAAAAGATGTTTAGTCTAAATAATGGGCTGCTGCTGCTAAGTCGCTTCAGCCGGGTCCAACTTCAGCCATAGACGGCAGCCGACCAGGCTGGGATTTCCCAGGCAAGAACACTGGAGTGGGGGCCATTGCCTTCTCCAAATTAATGGGCAGGGAAAGCAAAACCACAATGAGACATCTACACACGAGCATGGGCAAAGTCAGCGTCAAATCCCACCAAGTGCTGGAGGGGACCTGGAGCCACAGGACCCCAAGAGCAGGAGCACGACCTCCAGGGGCCCACGTGGGAGCAGGAGGCCGGAGGGAGGAGCGTCTGGCACCTGCCGTGCATCACACCTTGCTTCCTACCTGTCACAGCTTGGGTCTCCCCATAGTCCCCCAGAAAGAACCAGAGACCGAACGAGGGTGCAGGTAGTTCTGCCCAGGAGCTGAGCACAGAGCGAGGGGAGGGGGGACCAGGGAAGACCACCAGGACCGTGTGGCTAAGCTGGGTGACAGGGGGCTCCTCTGAGGAGCCATGCAGACCTCACAGTCCCTCAGACGGAGGGGAGGCCAAGGCGTTTACCTGCCGACTCCGATCCACTAGTGCTTACCAGTTACCAGGGGTTAGCAGCAGGTCACACCCTGTACTTAACAGCCTTGAAAGGTCTGGATTTTATTCTCCTTTCCTTGATGTACCACAAGTCTGATAAGAACCTGCAGTTTCCTCGAGGAAGAACTGAGGGGTAACTGTCTATATTTTCTGGGATGTGGCAAAGTTTTTCTTCCAAGAGATCCAGCCTTCCCCTCAATCCATGGGCTCACATCTGAAAACCAGGTGATCGTGACTCTTCCATGCAGCAGCTGACATCAGCCTTCCACCTGCCAGCTCTTGCCTTTTTTTTTCCCTTCAGGTTATACAGTGAAGCAATACTCTAGTTGGCTGCCGGTCTACACTGTCTATAGGAATGCCAGGCTCTATTAGCATCACAGCAGGTCCAGAAACACCGGTTTTGAGTTGGGCCTCATTGCTTATTATGGGCATCGTGTCTACCTTGCCTCTGACGATTAGGGCCAACACCCAGCCTCTGCCATTTCAGAATCCTGTTATCCTCACTGATAGCTGGGGACACAGTTCCATGGTCAAACTTCATAAAGTCAATCCTGGTCTACAAAGGAGAAGCAACACTGAGCCTCTCAAACATGCTGGTCCCTTCATCAGAGTTCCACATCACCAGAGGGAAGGGAGACCACCCCCCTGGTAACACAGGCAGAAGCTGAGCCTCTGGCCTCAGGTAACAGATCTATTCTAAATCTCCACCTCTCTGAACCTTCTAAACCCTTCCTCAATATTCTGCCAACACAGCTCCCACACCTTTACCTCATGTACTCCAGACTCGGGTTTCTCAGTCTCAGTATTACTGACATTTGGGGCCAGATGGTTCATCTCTGTGAGGAGCTGTTCTGTAGAAGGTTTAGTTAGCATCCTCAGTCTCTATTCAAGAGAAGCCAGAAGCAACCACCAGTTATGACAACTAAAAATAAGCCCAGATATTGCCAAATAATCCCTGTGGAGGCAAAATCGCCCCCAGTTGAGAACCAACTGTATCACTGCCACGTCCAAGCTTCCAAGAGCCTGCCCAGCGGCATATCAGAACCAGCTTGTCGTTGCCAGGCCATTACATTCTGAATCCGGGGAGTACACTTCCAAAAGTCTCTTCCATTCAGCTTCACAGTCCCCGCTACCCGACGCTTGGCCTGACCCTGTCAAGATTCTTGCCCATGTGTTCCTCGAGTTACCGCGGGTCCACGGGAGCCAGGTCCTACAGCTCTTCCCGTGCAACAGCTACCACCCCAGCAGCCGGGCCTGTGCTCCCCACTTAGCTAGCGCTGAGATCTGAGGGAGGGGCAGGCAGCACCGAGGGGGGAGAAGCACCACCTTGCCAGGTATCCTCCTCCGGAGAGGGCTTTGCAGGACATTAGGCAGGAGGAGTTTCTTCTTAATGAGAGATACTTCGGCTGGTCCAGGGGATCTAGGAAATCTGAGAGTTTTTCAGTGCCTCCACCCAAAATCTCCCGCCTCAGACCCTGGGTCCCACTTCTTCCCTATCATGGCCTTGACATTAGCAGAGGCGGCGCATCAAGGCCGTGCACTCAGCTGCCTCTGCAGCTCTGCCACAACTGCAACTAAATTCTGGGCCTGGTTTTCAACACAGAATGCACTCAGGAAACGCCATCACAGAACCACGTCTTTCACAGTGCCTCCCGAGTTGATACCTGGCTAATCTGACCCAGATCACACCTCAAGGCCTCCAAGGGAGCTAACAAGGGCCAACCAACTCCACCAGCCTTATCCCGACCCTGGTCCACACGCTGCTCAAGCACTTAAGAGTCCCTGCCCTAGCCAATGCTTTCCTTTCGACCTGAACCTCATCCCAATCCACCACTGGTCAGTCTGATGCTCAGTGATGCTAGAAGGCACCGGGGGGTCCTCAACACCTCTCTTACCCCCACCAAAGGGGTCCTGGGGGCCACCTTAGGGTGAGTGACTGCAGTCTCACAACACTATTCTCAGGGCCTGCTTCCTACACCCGCTGCCAGGAGCAGCCTTAGCTTATGTTCCGCCAAACTAAGGGTGCAGGTAGCTTGCAGAAGACGAATCCAGAAAGCCAGAGAGAGGGAGTAAGGAGCGGAGTCAGAAGTGAGACAATATAAGAGACACAGAGGTATAGAACGGACTTTTGGCTTCAGAGGGAGAGGGAGAGGGTGGGAAGATCTGGGAGAATGACAACGAAACATGTATACAATCATATGGGAGATGAAGCACCAGTCTATGTTCAATACAGGATACAGGATGCTTGGGGCCGGTGTATGGGATGAACCGGGAGGATGGGCAGGGAAGGGAGGTGGGAGGGGGCTTTAGCATGGGGAGATCGTCTACACCTGTGGCTGATTCATGTCAACGTATGGCAGAACCAATACAGTACTGTGAAATGGAATAAAGCATTAAAAAAATTTTTTTAATAAATAAATAAATTAATTAAATAAAGATAAATACAATTACTAAAAAAAAAAAAAAAAGGAGCGGAGTCAGGGAAGAATGGGAAGCCAGGAGGGTGCTACTGAGCTGGTTGCCATACTGAGCTGGGCGGACGGGGCTCTCCTACTGGAGTCCCTCTGAAAAACGCACCTGAGAACCGTTCCATGCGAGGACATCATCCACTAAAGTCCATCCAAACCCATTCTCCAACCCCCTCACCTCCACTGAGAGCTGTTCCCCGGGATATAGACTCATGTTTCTGAGGTTTACCTGCCCTAGTTAAGTGAGCACTTAGAAAACCAGCTGAGAGAGATGACAAGCCCTGAAGGTGGAATAAAAACTCCTAATGGAAGAAATGAGGGGAAGAGCCTTAAACAAATGAAGCAGCCCCTTACCAAGTGGAGCTTTAGGGACAGAGAGCTCTCAGTGAGCACCCTCACGGCTTTTACAGGCTTCATTCCAGCACTCGCCAGGATGTACTGACGGGTTATATGGCTGTAAGTCTCCCTTCTACTGGCCATTATTTTCTTGTAGTCCGAGTTTTCATCTCTGCTACATATTCCCAGCATCTACTAGGTTGGTGCCAAAGTAATTACGGTTTCGGATCCTGAACTTTAAATCATTATAGCTAGGCTCAAACACATCTATTTTAATCAAAACAGGAACCATTACAATCAACGTATCTCTGCCAATGAGAAGTAAGTTTGTTTATTCTTGTAGCATAAAAATCTGTGCTTTGGGGTTCAGCGAATTCTTGGAAAGCATTTTCTGTGTCCTGCTGGTGACAGAAGCACTTTCCCTGTAAAAAGCTGTAGAGATGCTTGGAGAAGTGATAATCAGCTGGGGAGAGGTCAGGTGGGTATGGCAGATGAGGCAAAACTTGGCAGCCCAATTTGTGCAACTTCTGAAGGGCTGGCTGTACAATGTGCAGCTGGGCACCGTCAGGTGAGGAACTGGGCCCTTTCTGCTGACCAATGCTGGCTGCAGGCACTGCAGTTTTTGATGCATTCGTCAAACGGCTGAGCATACTTCTCAGATGTAATGGTTTTTCCAGGGTTCAGAAAGCTGCAGTGGATCAGAAGGGCAGCAGACCACCAAACAGTGGCCATGAGCATCTCTTTTTTGTGCAAGCTTGGCTCTGGGAAGTGCTTTGCAGCTCCTCAGTCCAGCCACTGGGCCGGTCATCAGTAGTTGTTGTATAAAATCCACTTTTCATCTCACTTCACCATCCAACAGAGAAATAGTTTGTTGTTGCTGCATAGAATAAAAGATGACATTTCAAAATGATGATTTTTTTTTTTAAATTTTTGGTCAACTCATGAGGCACCTACTTAACGTGCTTTTTCACCTTTCCAATTTGCTTCAAATGCTGAATGACCATAGAATGGTCAGTGTTGACTTCCTGGGCAACTTTTCGTGCAGTTGTCAGAGGACCAGTTTCAATGATCCTCTCGGTTGGTCGCTGTCAACTTCCAATGGCCAGCCACTGCACTCCTCATCTTCCAGGCGCTTGTCTCCTCTGCAAAACTTCTTGAACCACCACTCCCCTGTACGCTTAGTAGCAGTTCCCGGGACAAATACACTGTTGATATTACAAGTTACCTCTGCTTGTTTATGACCCATGTTGAACTCAAGAAAATCACTCGAATTTGCTTTTTGTTTAACAACCTTTCCATAGTCTAAAATGCATATAAAATAAACAGCAAGTAATAATTTATTAGCCAAAAAAAGCAAGAAATGAGCATTAAAATGATGTATAGCATAAAGACATTTATTTAAGAATGCATTCCAAAACCAAATGGCAAGCTCAACGATGTAAAAGCGCAATTACTTTTGCACCAACCGAATACTACCATGTCTAGAACACACTTCACATAAACAGAAATGTTTGCTGAATGAAGGGAGTGTCTCTATCCCTCCCGGCTCCGTCAATGCACACACTGTTCAAGGTTCCAGTTTTGAGTAATTACATGGTGATGAACTTTGATTATTTTCTTTCTTGAATTAGAGTTTCCAAAGAAGAGAAAAATGCCAGGTAATTCCACAGACAGAATTTTCCATACTTACCCCTGACTGCCCTCTTCTCCCCTAATACTGACTTTCCCCACAGAGAACGAACCAAGAGGAATCTTCTAATGATGAATGTTTGTTCCATATAATACCACAACATGGGTCAAAATAAGAATTTCAGAGCAAAGTCCTATAAAGAATAGCCTTCTTAAAGCACACCAAACTTGTCCCTGCTGAACACTGTAATCATCTGGCTGGAGGTCAGGCACTGAATCACTGGAAAAATCTTCCAACTCGACTGTCAAGATGAGATGCTTTTTCTGTTCCTGGAATTATTTATTCCTAAACTCTGCCTGAATAACCTTTTCGTGGTGCTTAGTCCAAAGTTTTCAGCCACAAACTCTCATCTTCTTAAACTTTGTAGAAGCTGAACTCTTGGAGGCCCTGCTACGGTGGAACTCAACCCACCTGTTCCTAAAAACAAAGGAACCAAATATTGGCCCAAGCAGGAAAATCTCCAACTCACTGCCTTACCTGATAGGGTTCTTTATAATTAAAGTTCTGTTAAAGCTAACTACCCCTAAAAATGATTTCAAATTAAAAAAAATAACCCTGTGTCCCCTGGTGAGAATTATACTATAATTAATACAAAGCATATAATTAAGGAACTAATAACTAAGCTTTACTCCAGGCAAAAATACTTGGAGTAGGTTGCCATGCCCTCCTCCAGGGGATCTTCCCAACCCAGGGATCGAACACAGATCACCTGAATTGCAGTATTCTTGCCTGGAGAATCCCATGGACAGAGGAGCCTGGCGGTCTAAGTCCACTGGGTCGCAAAGAGTCAGACACAACTGAGTGACTAAGCATAGCGCAGACTTTCTAACAGTCTCAAGTGACGAGCTGTGATTATCCTCATTTTACAAACAGGGAAAGTGTAACAAGGAAGGCTACATCTTCATACAACTAGAAGATGCCAATGCTAGGATTTGGAGGCTGGCAGTCTAGCTCTGGAGCCCGAGCTCTTAACCCCCAGTGAAGCTGCCTCCTCCAGTGACCCTTAAAAGCCTGAATTAGATACACCTTTTTCATTTCTCAATTAACCAGCATAAGTAGACAGATGCAAATCTATCCTTTTTATACCAGTATTTGCAGCCAGATGGCTTAAAGTCATTGCAAGTGAGGACTGATGGAAAGTGAGTCATAATTTATTACTCTAAATAGCCTTTGAGCTCTGAAATTTACAGACTAAGTCCAGTTTAAGTTCTCAGGGCATGCAATTGACAGAGAAAAGGGACTTAAATGGACATATTTCTGTTTCAAGACATCTTCAGACAAATATATCAAGGACACGGCTAGATGAGCGCTTCCCAGTAAGTTATAACGAGCAACTTTAACCTCAAAATTGTATACATATTATCTAATTCCCACCGCCGGTATGTAAAACGCCAAATAACCCCTGAGTTTCAAGTAGCTGCCCAGAGCCCCAAACACAGCTGGCCACGGCTCACCGGAGCATCCAGTCCTGCCCGAGGCATCGGGTACCGCACGGAACGCCACTGCCCACGGCAGGGCCCAGAACTCAAACACCCCCGCTGGAGGAAGCAGAACCCTGAAGCTCGCGGGGAGGAGCTGGCAGCGGGCAAAGGTCATGGCAGAGGGTGGGCCCTTCGGGAAAGGAAGCCACAGGATCCGGGGAGAAAGGAAAGGTGCGGGAAGCGAGCGAGGGAGACAGGTGGGCAACTGAAGTGCGGAGAGGGGCCGGGAGTCAAAGCGCCCCCCAGGCGGGAGAGCACCGGGGGCTGCCCGCCAGGGAGAGGGTGGGGGTCGTCTCCCGAAGCCCTCGGACCCGCGCGCGGCCCGCGCTTCCCCGGAGATCCCACGGCCCGGGGAGGCCCGAGTCCGCATGGGGGCCCGCCCGGCCCTTCCGCGCCGCGCTTACCTCGGCCACGGCTGCCTCTGGCTGGGCCCCGCGCTTGGTCACCGGCTCATGCCGCAGGGCGCGGGCCACAGCCGCCCGCCTGGGATGGCGCGGAGCTCCCGGCCGCCGCCGCCGCCGCCGCGCCGGGAGTGCGGGAACCAGCCGGGGGGAGCCCCGGGCAGGCCGCTGGGCTTGGCGGTCTGACACCAGCGCAGCGCGCATGCGGGAGCGGCCGGGGCCGCGCCTCCTGCTGGCCGGGAGGAGTCAGGGCACCGCTCAGGGCTTCTCCCAGGCAGGTGGGTGAGGCTCAGGCTCCCAGGGAAATTTTCAGAGGACCGGCAGCCTCCTTCACAACGAAAGAAATTGCAAACTGAACAACGGTTCACTTGTAAAAATGTAGAACTGACAGAATGTAACAGTCTGAGTATAATCAGTATTGATGAAGGTGCAACATTCCTGAAGAGTAATTTGCTAGTATCCATCAAACGCAAAAAAATTAAAAGGCGCTTGCTCCTTGAAGGAAAAGCTATGACCAAACAGCTTATTGGAGAAGACAGTGGCAACCCGCTCCAGTACTCTTGCCTGAAAAATTCCATGGGCGGAGGAGCCTGGTAGGCTGCAGTCCATGGGGTCGCTAAGGGTCGGATATGACTGAGCGCCTTCAATTTAACTTTTCACTTTCATGCATCGGAGAAGGAAATGGCAACCCACTGCAGTGTTCTTACGTGGAGAATCCCATGGACGGGGGAGCCTAGTGGGCTGCCTTCTCTGGGGTCGCACAGAGTCGGACACTACTGAAGCGGCTTAGCAGCAGCAGCAGCAAACAGCTAATTAAAAAGCAAAGACATCACTTTGCCCACAAAGGTCCATCTAGTTAAAGCTATGGTTTTTCCAGTAGTCATGTATGAGTGTGAGAGTTGGACCGTAAAGAAAGCTGAACACCAAAGGACTGATGATTTCAAATTGTGGTGCTGGAGAAGACTCTTGAGAGTCCCTTGGACTGCAAGGAAATCCAACCAGTCCATCCTAAAGGAAATCAACCCTGAATATTCATTGAGAGGACTGATGCTGAAGCTGAAGCTCCAATACTATGGCCACCTGATGCACAGAGCCAACTCATTAGAAAAGACCCTGATGCTGGGAAAGATTAAAGGCAGGAGAAGAAGGGGATGACAGAGGACAAGATGGTTGGATGGCATTACCAACTCAGCAGACATGGGTTTTAGCAAGTTCAAGGAGATGGTGAAGGACAGGGAAGCTTGGCATGCTGCATTCCGTGGGGTTGCAAAGAGTTGGACACGACTGAGCAACTGAACTGAACTGAACTGATCAAACATAAAATGCCAATAACTTTCCCCACCAATCCCTCTGTATGGAGTTTACCCTATGGATACTCTCAACAGACATTTTCTCAAAAATACTCATTATAGTACTGTGTCTAATAATATAAAAAACCCAAACACAACCAAAATAAACCATGGAAAACTTGTTATCAAAATAAATTATGATGAGAATGTAATAATGAGAGAATGCATATGTATGTTGGTATAGAACAGTCGCAAACATGTTAATATGAAAACATGGTTTAAAACAGTAGACAAGAGACTTCCTTGGCAGTCCAGTGGTTAAGACTCCTCACTTCCACTTTAGGGGTCATGGTTGGATCCCTGACTGGGGAACTAAGATCCCACATGCCACCCGGTATGGCCAAAACAAAATAAATTTTGCTTAAAAAAAAAAAAAAGGTAGACAAGTATGACTCTCTTTATGTAACAAAATATACATATATATGTATGCAGAAACAGAAGACAAAATATATAAATAGATGCTTAGATTCAAGCATATATATATATATGTTTTATATATATAAAGGATATATATACATAAACACACACACATATATATAATTTTTTTCTGTAAAGAAGCCAGAAAGCAATAAGCAGTTTTAAAGGAATTAATTGTGGAGGTGGAAGTGGGAGGAGGAAAATCTTTCACTTTAATTTTGTTTCTTTCTGTATTATTTGCATGATCTAGCCTTCAGGCACAGCAAAACCCCTATGTAAGCCGGTCAGTGGAGTCTTAAAAATTCAATCAAAATGCAGAGTGATGTTACTGAGAAGTTAATGAAATGACCCCACTGAGCCTGTGCAGTTTACAGACACTGGCTGCAGAACCCATATCCATCTGGTCCCAGCTGTACCTCAGCACCATCTGGTGGAAGCCGTCATTTAGAGCTTAAATATTCATGGGGATAATTATGAAGCTAGATATACATTGGGGCTTCCAGCAGCAACAGAGATTCCAAGAATATTCCTGTGAGGTAATGCCTGCTTGTCACAGATCCAGAGAGACTGGGACAAGACTATTCTGGAGACAGGAAACCCACATTCTGCATCCCTACATCTAAGAGAACATTTGCTCTGCTCTCCAAACCCACATCCCCCTTAAAAATGATAAGACATTTAGCACACATACACTACATTTGAGATAGGGATAAGTGGAAAGCATGTTCACTTTCTTATTTTTCTCTTTTTCTGTATATATATATATAATGTTTTAAATTAACTATTCATATTTTCATTAAATGAAGACTTTCTGTGTTAAAGACCGGTGTTAGGCATCACCTTTGAAAAGACTGCCTATCTTAATCACTTTTTATATAACCCTAAACATACACAGTGCCTGGCACATAGAAAGTGCTAAATGAATACTTTTTGAATGAATTAAAGGGTACCCACTCCAGTACTCTCACCTGGAAAATCCCATGGATGGAGGAGCCTGGTAGGCTGCAGCCCATGGGGTCATGAAGAGTCGGACACGACTGAGCGACTTCCCTTTCACTTTTCACTTTCATGCATTGAAGAAGGAAATGGCAGCCCAGTCCAATGTTCTTGCCTGGAGAATCCCAGGGACAGGGAGCCTGGTGGGCTGCCATCTATGGGGTTACATAAGAGTCGGACACGACTGAAGTGACTTAGCATCAATAGCAGTAGCAGATGCTGGGAGGAGCTCAATAAAAAGAAAACAAGACTCAAGTAAGATTCATCAAAGCAGAGCAGGAAGAGTGACATAGGAAAATATAAACAAAATGCCACAGAGTTCAAAAGAGAAAGTGATCACATCCAATTGGAAAGATGTAGGACGACTTTCCTGGAGGCTCAGCAGTAAAGAATCTGCCTGTAATGCAGGAGCCACAGGAGACGTGGGTTAGACCTGTTCTTGCCTGGAGAAGCCCATGGACAGAAGAGCCTGGCAGGCTATAGCCCATAGCGTGGCAGAGTTGCACATGACTGAGTGATTTAGTATGCGCACAGGAAGACTTCATGCAAAAATTAATACTTTTGCTGGTCCCAGAGGATAGTTAGGATTTTGACAAGTAGAGGGTGAAGAGGGCATTCCAGGCAGAGAAAAAAAGCATAATCAAAGGCATAGATACAAGAAAGAAGGAGAAGCAATCAGAAAGAGCAAGTGTTAATCCAGTGTGGCTAAAATGATGGGGCTACACTTAAAAGAGTAGAAATCATGCGAGGAATTAGAGATGAGAAAGTATAGAAGCTGTGATAGGCAATGCATATACGCGCAATGCAGGAGACCCGGGTTCTGTTCCTGGGTCAGGAAGTTCCCCTGGAGAAGGGATAGGCTACCCACTCCAGTATTCCTGGGCTTCCTTGGTGGCTCAGACGGTAAAGAATCCACTTGCAATCTGGCAGACCTGGGTTCAATCCCTGGGTTGGAAAGGTCTCCTGGAGGGGCATGGCAACCCACTCCAGTAGGTTCTGGCCTGGACAATGCCATGGACTGTATAATTCATGGCGTCACAAAGAGTCGGACACGACTGAGTGACTTTCACTTTCACTTCACTTTCACCCTTCTTGGAGTTCTCTGTTGAGCACTTTTTGAAAGTGAGTTTACAAAGAAGAGGCATTGCTAGTGTGGAGTTGAATCCCAGGTTTACCACTTCCTTTACATGATATCAGACTTCCCTGGTGGCTCAGAGGTTAAAGTGTCTGCCTGGAATGCAGAAGACCCAGGTTCGGTCCCTGGGTTGGGAAGATCCCCTGGAGAAGGAAATGGCGACCCACTCCAGTACTCTTGCTTGGAGAATCCCATGGAGGGAGGAGCCTCATAGGCTACAGTCCATGGGGTCGCAAAGAGTCGGACACGACTGAGTGACTACACTTTACATGATATCGGTTTGTAAGAATGGAGAAAGGTATATTCCCCAAGGAAGAAGATTCCGTGAAGGCATTATTCTGTTGTATTTGACGCTGGCTCAGCTTAAACAACACGGGGAGGCAGCCTGGTGGACCAGAAAACATCTATCAGTGCCAGAGAAAATATAATGAACTCTCTCAGAAGGACCCTGAGCTCACAGAAGAAGTAAAGAAAATAAACAAGGAGCCAAAAGTGAAGGTGATGTGAGAAAACTGAGGGCTGAAGTTACAGCCTGGGCAAACAGCACCGGAAGATGTGGCAAAACCCATGTAAAGCCATCAGACTGAGGTGGAAGGCTGAAAAAAACCTTGCTCAACATCAGTAACAAAATAAATAAACCAAAATAAAATAAATACATAAGCTTGTCTATCCTGTCCAGAGAATGGAAAAAGAAGAGTCTCTGCTGAGTCCTTAACTTCAAGCTTTACAAGGTGGGATTGAATGGACGCTTCAGGCATGGTTCAGGAGGTTCCCCACCTAAAGACTAACTTGCAGTGTAACCAACCCAGGTTGGTGACACCTGATGAAGGAAACAGAAATCCTCTCTGGAGGGCCATGCCCCCAGTGCAAGCTGTCCAGGATTCTGACCGATCAAACCATGACAAACATAAGCTCACAATCTGGAATTACGAAGCACACGAAGAATACCCTAGTCATCAGGAACTACAAGCAGCAGAAACTTAACCTGCAGAACAGCAGAGAACTGGATTATGAGAAACAGATACAAACTAAGTAAGTTTATGGTGCTCAGAGACTTCAAAGATGAAACACTAACTATCAGAAAGAAACAAGATGATTTTTCCCCAAAGACCAAAGAGATTGAAGAAGTACTAAATATAAAAATTGACCTTAAAAACTCAATGCATAAGCTAAATCATAGATTAGACACAATTAATAAACTGAGATATAGATCTGAATAAATAATCAGAATGCAAATTCAAGGAAAAAAAAACAAGGAGATGGAATATAGGACAGGGAAGTTGAAAGAGGGGGAGAATAAACGAAGAAAACCCAGAATGTATCCAGAAGCAGGGACCAGAGTAAATGTGGTAGGAGCAGTATCCAAGGAGACGGTCACTAAGATTCTTCCACTGTTGGACAAAGATAAGCATCTGTAAGAGACGGACAAGAAGACTAACAGCAGACATCTCAACAAAAACGAAAGGGGACTTCCCTGTTGGCTCAGTGGTAAAGAATCTGCCTGCCGATGCAGGAGAAGCGGGTTTGACCCCTGATCTGGGAAGATTCCCACATGCCACGGAGCGACAGGTCCATGTCCCACAGCTACTGAGCCGGTGCTCTAGAGCCCGGAAGCGGCAGCTATTGAAGACTGCGCACCCGGGAGCCCATGCTCCCCAGCAAGAGAAGCCGCTGCAATCAGAAGCCCGAGCACCGCAGCAAGAGAGCAGCCCCCACTTGCGGCACCGGCAGCAAGCCCGTGCAGGGCAAGGAAGACCAGCACAGCCAGAATAAACAAACACATAAATCGTTTTTCAAAAAGAATAAGAAAGAAACACATTTTCAGACAAATACTAATAGGAAGAATTTACCATCAGCAAACCCTTCCTAACAGAGTATCTTAAGAGATGTATTTCAGGAAAAAGAATATTAAAACCAGGAGAAAGAACTGAGATGAAGTCAAGTGAAGTGAAAGCAGATGTGTCAGTCGCTCAGTCCTGTCTGACTCTTTGCGACCCCGTGGACTGTCGCCCGCCAGGCTCCTCTGTCCTTGGGATTCTCCCGGCAAGAATCCTGGAGTGGGTTACCATGCCCTTCTCCAGGCGATCTTCCCAACCCAAGGGATCAAACCTGGGTCTCTCACATTGCAGGCAGATTCTTTACCGTCTGAGCCACCAAGAAGAAAGAGATGAAATAAAGAAGTAAAGAGATGACTTAAAGAGGTCATGAAATTGACAAACTCATGGGTAAATCAAAACAAATAGTCCTTATATAAAACTGTAACGATGTCACATTGGAAATTAAAAACGAGGCATTCACCCCCGTGTTCACTGAAGCATTATTCACACCAGTCATGATACAGAAACAATCTGTCTATGAACAAAGAATGGATAAAGAAATTGGGGTATATTCATGTAGTGAAATAGTATTCAGCCGTGAAAAAGAAGTAAATCCTGCCATTTATGACAACATGGATGAAACTCAAGGGCATTTTGCTAAGGGAAATAAGAGAAATACAAATGTTAATACTGTATGATCTTTCTTAGAGGTGTATGTGAGTCACTCAGTTGTGTCCAATTCTTTGCTACCCTATGGACTGTAGCCCCCCAGGCTCCTCTGTCCATAGGCTTCTCCAGGCAAGAATACTGGAGTGGGTTGCCGTTTCCTTCCCCAAGGGATCTTCCTGACCCAGGGAATCGAACCCATGTCTCCTGTGTCTCCTGTGTCAGCAAGTGGGTTCTTTACCACTAGTGCATCTGGGAAGCCCTGTTATTTTATGTGGAGTCTAAAAAACAAAACAAACACACAGAAAATTCAGCTTATAGACACAGGGGAGAGAATGGTGGTTGCCAGAGGTGGGGGTGGGGAGAGGAAGAACGGGTGAAGGGGTGAAAGGCAAAAAGAAAAAAATGGAGAGAATTTTATAGCAAATACCCATATATCCACCATCTATATTATGCCATGACTATTTTACAGTACTCGTCACATGTCTAACTATCTATTTCCTGGCTGATCATTTTTCTGTTGCATTTCAAAATAAGTTGCAGATATCAGCAATTACATCTGAATATTTTATTGAATGTATAGAATGTATAATGTATTGAATGTATAATGAACTAGAGATCAATATTCTGCAGTTCTTATTTCTTATGAGATAAAATTTATGTACAATAACATGCACATATTTTGTACTTTTTCTTTAAATTAGGGAATAACACGAGCTTTGGCAGATGAAGAGGGAAAAGTAATGGCAGAAGAAAGGAGAAAACTTAATGATTTTTCCTTCATACAAAAATTATACCTCCCATATACTCATATAAACATCTTAGAAAAAGAAATTGAGTTAGGAGAAAAATATGCAACAGAAAGAATGAACAAAAGTAATAATTCCTCATGAAAAACTCACAAACTAGTAAAACTGATTTTTAAAGAACATTGTAAGACTGTTTGTGATAAAAATAAATGTAGAACAGAAGTCACCAATATGAGGAGTAGAAGGGGGGATATTACTATACAAAGGAAAAAGAAAAGAATGTACTACTGATACATACAAACGTATAGACCTCAAAACATCAAGCTGAGTGATATGACCCAGACCCAGAAGTGAACAAATATATGATTCCTTTGACCTGGAAACTTTAAGCGTGGAACTAGAAATCAGAATAGCATTTGCCTGTAGGGGATTAGCAGTCCATGAAGTCACAAAGAATCGAACATGACTTAGTGACCAGACAACAGCAACAGGGTACTGAGAGACTCCAATAAGAGCTTAAAGGAATCTTAGACAGTAATGGAGAGTTTCACATCATGATGGGGATATTGGTTACACAGATGCATACATCTGTCAAGGCCACGAGTCTTCCAATGAACATCTGTCCAATTCACTGTAAGTAAACTTCACCACAGTTTTTAAAAATTAATAGAATGCAATGTTTAAGCTGAAGCTCAAAAGACATCTAAGAGCAGTACTAGACCTAGATGGTATTTTTAACTCTCCTAGGGCTTTCCCTAAGTAGAATTTTTTCTTTTTTACTGTGTACAACTTCCATATGGTTTTAAAAACAAAAAGCATTAAAGACAAACCCAGGAAAACCAAGAAAAGTGAGAGAAAAAGTGAAAAGAATTCTCACTCCCGTTTCTGTCTCCCTTCCTCCCAATCCCCCTACCCTGTAGGCAATCACTGGTCTTAGTTTCTTTCGAATTCTTTTTCAGACTCTCTAAGCAAAAACGAAGGCCTTAAATTTTGACTTAGGGTGGTGGAGTCTGAGAAAACGTGATGTCAAACCTTAAATATCCCGTTGAGAGTCATGTAGGCTTAGAACTGTTGTTAGAAATGTTCACATCAGAACTGGAAATTCTGTTCGACCTAGCCTTCATCCAAACTGGGGTCCTGACTTTTCAAAACACAATTTCCAGGGGTAAAGACCCTGCCTGCCAATGCAGGAGATGTAAGAGACTCAAGTTCGATCCCTGGATTGGGAAGATCCCCTGGAGGATGAAATGGCAGCCCACTGCAGTATTCCTGCCTGGAGAATCCCCATGGACAGAGGAGCCAGATGGGATACCATCTATAGTATCACAGACTCAGACACAACTGAAGCGACTTAGCACGCACACAGCCTGACTTGGAATCTTGGCCCTGCTGTTTTGTCGGTATGTGACTTTGGGAATGTCATTTCATCTGTTTAGGACTCAGTTTCCTCATCTCCAGCCTCCCTGGTGGCTCAGATGGTAGAGAGTCTGCCTGCAATGCAGGAGACCTGGGTTCAATCCCTGGGTCAGGAAGATCCCCTGGAGAAGGAAATGGCAACCCACTCCAGTGTTCTTGCCTGGGAAGATCCCATGGACAGAGGAGTCTTGCAGGCTACAGTCCATGGGATTGCGAAGAGTCAGACACAACTGAGCAACGTCACTTTCCTCATCTCTAAAATGGGGGGGTGATACTGCCAGCTTCCTAGCGTGGTTAGAGTTAGGAATGCTACCTGTAAATCATCCCACGTGGTATCCCAGGCATACAAGGCATTCACGAAAAGACAGGGCAGAGGGATCAATCAGTGAAAGGCAGAAAGAGGAAAAATCCTAATCCACAGAGCACGGTTTATAGAAAGTAAATGCTGATTTCACCAACACGCACTTTACAGAGGAACGCGGAGAGACAGCTTTTCCAAACAGGAGCGCCAGCACCAGAGAAGAGGCCTCAAGTCAGCAGCGGTTCAGAAAGCTCCTTTGGGCTCTGAACGAAAGCATCCTTGGGGATGGGGTGGGTGGCCCTTTCACACTTAGCGGGGAAAGGCCAGCCTGGGACGGCTCGTCCCCTGAGCAGTTCTGGGCCCCCAATCTACCTGCAGTCATGACAAGGTCATTCTGGCACAGGATCAAGAGTAAAGGAGCTCCTTGCCAGGAAGACTGCACCCTGGAGACAGAGACGCCCCGCCCGGCTCCCACCAGGGGCCCGTTCACTTCATCCCGAGTGGAGGCTGGTCCCACGTCCCGGTCCCACGTGTGCTGTGGGCCCCCACATCCTACGTGCAAGGAGAATAACCTGAACATAAGAGAGCTGAATTCCTTTCCCCTGGTGCTTTGGAAATTAGCACTCCTTTCTCCCTGGGGGGTGTGCTCTCTCTGACATGTGTTGTTCCTTTAATTTGTTTCCCTGACAATAAAGACAGAAGACTGAAGGCACCATCAAAAGGAGGTACAGGTTGTTTGTTTCCACGTCCTGGGGGTGCCGAGGGCTGCGTGAGGAGCAGTCACGACTCCTCCGCCGTTCCGTAAATGACTCACAGCAGAGGCTTCTAGTTTTTCTCTGTTTCATTTTAATAGCAGGAGAGAGGGGGTGGACCACAGCTTAAGGCACATCTCACTGCCCCCAGGGAGAGAAAGGAGCAAGGGTTCTTCTTTGAGGGCAAGGCCGAGAAGGGTATCTGCCTGGCAAATGGTCCGTCCAGCATCAGCTTCACAGGGGCTGCGGGGCAGTGACCGGCTCACCTGTGGGGACCTCGCGTGGCTCCTGGATCTGGCGCGGAGGGGCGCCATCTGCCAGCTGGGGTTGGTCCTCAAGCACCTGTCGGACCCTCTGCATCCCTGGGAGGTGGGAAGGGGGGAGTGAGGGTCAGCACGGATGCTGGGCGGGTGCGGACCAACCAGCTCGGGCTGCCGGGGCCCCAGTGGGGCCAGAAGTGGGAGGGCAGGCTGAAGGGTGGCGGTTAGGAGGCGAGACCGCTCACCCAGGCGAAGCCGGTGGGTCTTGTCTGAGAAGACCAAGCGGAACCAGCCAGGCTCTTTGCATTCGAAGGCTTTGCCGAAGGACAGCAGCACCTTGTTCTCCAAAAATCGACGCCAGAGTAGCACCTCCTCCTCAAAGGTGGCCTTGGGCAGGTACTGGGAGGGGTGAGAGGAGCTCGGGATGCTCGCCTGCTAGAGGGAGCTTTCCCACCACCACCCACGACCTGCCTTTCCACCTGCATCACCTTCCTCAAGTCGACCCAGACGAAGAAGCCGGCCCCACGGCTCACAAAGGGGATGCCCAGGGCCCGGAGGTCCTCTGAGACACAGGTGTGGGCAGCCTTGAGCCGGGCGCGGTTTTCCGGCAGATACACTTGGTTGATCCAGTCTGCGTGGGTGAAACAGAAGCCAGAAGATCAACCTCCCAGCAGTCCTCCACTGTGTCCCGGGAGCTGGAGCACTGAAGGGCAAAAAGCCCTGAGCTGCCCAGACTGGGTGAGCCCCACTCTGCTGGCTGATTGGGGGTGATGGGAACAGTCAGTGAAAAGCACCTTAAATCCAGGAAGTCGGCCGTTCAGTGAACAACCTGTAAAGCCCCCAAAGTCCCTCAGGACCCAGACCCTCACCAGAGGTGCACCCATTAGACAGTGACACTTCCAAGTCACCTAGGCCGAGGCCCAGATCTCAGTGTGGCCACCGATGAGGTGTGGGGCCTTGAACAACTTCACCTCCCTGATCCTCCCCATTTTTTAACTGACCTTTGTTTTCAGTGTCCAGTTCAATGAACTGTAATATACATATATATTTGTATAAACCAACCCCCACCCCCAACACACACACAGGCAGCTTACTGATCAGTTCCCTGACCCCAAAGAACACCCTCATGCTCTCTGAAGTCACATCACCCCCTTCCCTATAACTGCTGGTCCATTCTCCATCACTGTAGTTTTGGCCTTTTCCAGAACATTACGTAAGTGGAATCATACAGTAATCTTTTGAGACCGGCTCCTTTCACTCAGCACAATGCCCTCGTGCTGGGTCATCATGGGCATTAGAACAGCGCGGTACCCCACCATGTGGGTGAACTGCAGCTTGCTTCTCCGTTCAATCTGCGGAAGGACGCTCGGGTTGTTTCCAGTTCAGGGTGGTTATGAATAAAGCAGCTATTAACATTCATGCAGAGGTTTTTGTGTGACCATGAGGGCGAAGATCTCCCTGGGCCAAGAAGATCCCCTGGAGGAGGGCATGGCAACCCACTCCACTACTCCTGCCTGGAGAACCCCATGAACAGAGGGGCCTGGCGGGCTACAGTCCATGGGGTTACAAAGCATTGGGCACAACTGAAGCGACTTAGCACACACGCAAGGGCAAATATCTCGGAGTGGGGTTGCTGGGCCATTTGGTAAGCGTGTGCTGAGCTTTATACAGAACTGCCCAGCTGTTTTCCAAGGGGATTGTTGTGCCTTACATTCCCGCCAGCAGCATATGAGAGTTCCAGCTGCTCTGCGTCCTCACCAATACTTGATACTATCACTATCTTTTTAAATTTAGCTACTACTGCAGGTGTGTAGTACCTGGTCCTCATTTTCCTCATCTATAAAACAATGGGGAAATTACAGGTACACCTGCTTCCGAGGATTCTGGGGAGGGACGAATGAGATGATGCACCAAGAGCATCTTGCAGGGTTCACTGAATGGTGGCAATTACAAGTAACCTTTAGATCTAAACTCACTCTCTGAACCCAGGAACAGAACCGATCTGCATGGAAAGATATACTTCCATTATAACGATTTTCCCATAACAGTGTCTGCTCTTTTCCCATGGCTCACAGCTAAGAATAATGAGTTCACATTGAGTAAGTCCCTGCTACATGCCAGGTGCCATTCTAATTGAATGACAAATTTCACCCTCCCTACAAGACAGAGTCCATGATGATCCCTCTTTTGCAGATGAGAAACTGAGGCTCTGGGAGGTGAAGGAATAGGCCACGCAGTCAGGAAGTGATGGCGTGGGGCACGAACCCAGTCTGGGCTCAGAGCCAGCACTCTCAAACACCACCTTAAATTCGTCTCGTGGGAGAAGTATCCACAACCCCACGCAAGTCCCTCCCACAACCTCAAGGGGCCAGGCCCAGGCAGTCACCACGGTCCCGGAGTAGCTGTGCCATTTGATACTGGACCAAGCCACTGAGGCCGTGATAGCGGCACAGGGAGGCCACTGCAGTGGCCACGGCCCGATTTTCCGTGTACAGCGTGCCGAAGCGCAGCCCAGACATCCCGAAGTCCTGCAGGAGACAGGCACCGTGGGCAGTGGCCAGCCCTCCCGGGGGAAGCCGGCTCCACCCACTTCTCTCCCCTCCCACCTCCCTGACACCCCCGAGGCCAGCCAGGAACCCACCTTGCTAGTCGCCCACATCACGTGGGTCCTCTGGGGGTCAGGCAGCCTGCGGAGAGCACAGCATGGGAGCAGAGGCAACACAGAGCTGCGGGAGCTCACAGGATGGGTTGGTCAAATGAGGAGATGGATGGACGAACCTGGTTTCATCTCCTGAATCACTAATTCCTCTACATGCCTTACAGCAGGGGTCAGCCAACTGCAACCCACAGGCCATATCCATCCTCCTGTCTGTTCTTAGAACTGAAGCTTAATAGGGGAACAGCCACACTCTTGCACATACATACCATCCAGGGCTGTTTTTATACTATAACGCCAGAGGTGAGTGAACAACCATATCACCTGTAAAGCTTAAAATATTTGCCATCTGATCCAAAAATATTGCCAACCTCTGATGCAGAGAATAGTTCAAGCATCACTTCCTCAAACAGACCTCATCTGACCACCTCCCAGTAGACCAGGCCAACTGGGTACCCCAAGCTGATCCTCTGCTGTCTCCACAGACACCTCGTTTTTAATCAAGTGATTAGCTGTGTATCTAGTTGCTAAAGCTTGTAGAAATATAAGGTCCACAAAAGAAGGGCCTGTGTCTCTCTTGCTCGCTGACCTATCTCCAGCACAGTGCAGCGTCTGGCCCGCAGTAGGTGGCAAGTCCCTGTC
>SJYC01125843.1:0-30095 GCA_006408675.1 Madoqua kirkii
ACTAATA
The DNA here is from genome assembly GCA_006408675.1 of Madoqua kirkii. Lineage (NCBI taxonomy): Eukaryota > Metazoa > Chordata > Mammalia > Artiodactyla > Bovidae > Madoqua > Madoqua kirkii. The sequence continues at coordinate 8 of SJYC01125843.1, forward strand.
ATTTATAATAAATCATAATTATTATAACAACTATAATGAAGTATTATAGTAATTATAATATAATATTTTATACTATTATTTACTATAATATATGTATTTAATATAATAATTAGAATATATTTATAATAATTGTATTATAATATGTAATAATTGTGTTATTATAATAATACATTTATGATAATAGCAACTACCACTTATTGGATGCTCTGTGTGAAGCACTGTGCTAATAATTTATATACCTGATAACATTACTTGTGACAGTACAGAACATAGCAGGTATCATTACCCCAATATGGAGATGAACTGACGTTCAAAGACTGTAAGTAGTTAGCTCAAGAATATACATCTTGAAAGCGCAACCCTTTCAGCCTGAACCCTAGTTCTGTCCCAGCTCTAAAGGTGAATAGTTGGGCTGTGGACCAGAAGCCATATAAGAGCACTCCCTGGTTACTGAATTCCTCCCCCGAAATTCAAGTTTTCCTTAATTATAAGCGGGCCATTTTCTGATTCAGGTGGTACATTGGGACCTCTCTAACAACACTGGAAACCCCACTGGAAGTCAGAAGTCCATGACTCTAAAGTGACAGAGCAAGCTGGGTGCTGCCTTATTGTTCAAGGTGGGGTGCCCTCCCCTGTTCTCTCCAGGGTCCCAGTGGGGAGGGGGCGTCACTCACACTGGGGTTCCTGTCCTCATCATATTCATCCATGTGGTAGGTCCTGTAGCCCTCCTCCGCTGAATCCCAGAACCATTTGATGACGCTTCCTCTAGAGGACAGGTAGGGGCTGCTGGAGGAGAGCTCGGCAGCGGGGTCACCCACTCCATAGAACTTCAGCGGCTTCTGGTCAGGTTTTCTGGAGCATTCTCTTTCCAGACCATCTCCCTTGTTACTGGGCAGACCCTGTATGGAGTCTGAATCTGGACAGGCGGTAGTCATACTGGATTCCTTCTGAGGGAGGGTGAACATCTGCAGAAAAACAAAAGCATTCCATCTCTGATCTGATCAAGGACCTTCCATAGCACCAAGCATCAAAAATGAACTGTTGGGGTGGGAGGGAGGGGCGGGGTTTCCCTGGAGGTCCAGCAGTGAAGACTTCACTTTCCAAAGCAGAAAGGTGAGGGTTCAGTCTCTAGTGCAGGGTGCTAAGATTCCACATGCCGTGTGGTTTAAGAAACCAAAATTTTAAAAAATTAACAATAATATAACAAGTGCAATAAAGACCTAAAAAGTGGTCCACATCAAATACAAAAACTCTTTAAACAAATGAACTGTGAGGCATGGGGCCCTCCCCCTTCTCTATCTCCCCTTCCTTTAAGTTTATATGGTTATCACTTCCTGTGTCCCCTACTAGTTGCAACCACGTGTGCATTCAAGGCATCAACCCTACTAAAGATTTACAGGCTGAGGGTTTATTTGCTGCTGTATACAGCTTTAACTAACGGCCACTTCCGCTAGTTTTTACTTTTGGAGAAGTCTTTGATTCTGCAGGCTAAAGTGTCACCAGCTTCTTTTTTCTCTTCTTGCTGATCTCAATTTAGAAAAAAAAATTTTTCTGACTTAGAGCAGAAAGGGCCTGGAGTCCACCGGTCATGCGGTGACTGATGTTGATGACTTGGAGCAGACAATGGATGAGGCCTCAGAGGAGGGAAATGGGGGTCTCTGCAAGTGCAGGGACCGGGGCAGCGCCTAGAATTCCATCTTCACTCCCAAAGTGGGGCAGTTCTGGCCTCAGGGAGAGGCTGGTCTGATCCTGTGCTCTGATGTGAACTCCATTTTCTAAGCCAGCGTCCTCTTGGGCAAAGTGAGTGTAAAGGTAACTATTTCATACGGTAGCCCTGGTGAGGACAGAAACACATGAGTTAGTGTAAATGGCTTAGGACAAATCCTGACTCATGGCCGAAGTTCAGTAAATTATATTTATATTTACTGTTATTATAAAAGTCCCTGCCAATTTCCCTAGTCTTGATGCCCAAGCCTCACAACACCCGATGATGGCGGACCAACCAGCGGCTCAGAAACGCATGGGGGATGCCCGAGTTAACCTCCCCCAACTGACTGGGCCTCCTGAGCCTTAACTCGGATCACCAGCCCCCACTCCCCCTTAATCCCCCTCCCCGAGCCGGAAACCCACGTGGCCGCCGTGGTGACCTCGAAGATCCGCGAGAGGGCGGCCAGGGTGGGTGGCAGAAAGCAAGGCCCCTGCAGGACCGCGAGCGCCCGCGGGAGCCGGCTCCCGCTCTCCAGGAGAAAGTGAGAGTTGGGGCCAAGGTTTTCCAGAAGGAAGGGCCGGGACTTGCGCACAGAGACCTCGAGCCGAGCCCCCGCGGGCCCCCCTGCTCTGCAAGCCGGGATCGCACCTCCTCGGCGGAGCTGGAGGCCCGGCGCCTGAGGCTCCGGGACGCGCGGTCTGTGTCCTAGCCCGGAAGCGTCCCCGCCGCTGAGCGGGGCGCACCCGGGCCCAGGCACCCGCACTCGGGGCCTGTCCGCGCAGGGGGCGCACAAGGGGCCTCACCGCGGAGCTGGGGCCCCCCAGAGCCTCTCTCCCCGAGACCGGCTCCCACCTTTGGCCGCCCAAGCCGGAGGGAAAGCCAGGGAAGGGGAGGCGGCCCGCGGCCTGAGCCGGTCCAGAAAGGGGCGGGCGCCCGCTGCCACCGCGGCGCGCTGACCGCCTTCCCCACCCGGTCTCCGCCCCGACACACGCGGGCGCCTCCCTCTGCCTCCAGGCCTTAGCTTACCCATTTTAAGGCAGTTACCACGGTGACTGGGCCAATATATGCCTGGTTGGGGCCTATGGAAAAGCCTTTAGGATTAAGGCATGTGCATCCTTAAAACATCCTTCTGCGAGAGCTTTTGACCTGAGTTTGTCATTTCTCCTTCTTTCGTACTACAGAACACTTGTTGAACTCTACCTTAGACCTATACATTCTGACACTTTGGAAAAGAACTAGACCACCCAGGCCCCGGGCCCCGCAGAGCCTTAAAGTAAAAGTCTCCTTTTCCCATGGGAAAAAAAAAAAACACTAGCAGGATCCGTCGATACAGTATATGTGTGTCTGTATATACATATATATACAAATATACAAACATATATATGGGAAATATATTTATATATTATGTATATATCAGACACGACTGAAGCAACTTAGCATACATATATATACGTACATATGTGTACATACATATATACATGTATATATAGTAATATAGAGAGCAAACAGCTTTTTAAAAGTCAAAAGTTATAACTAAGAATGAAAGTGTTAGTGGCTCAATTATGTCCAACTCTTTGTGACCCCATAGACTGTAGCCAGCCAGGCTCCTCTGTCCATGGGATTCTCCAGGCAAGAATACTGGTGTGGGTTGCCATTCCCTTCTCCTGGGGATCTTCCCAACCGAGGGATCAAGCCCGAGTCTCCTGCATTGCAGGCAGACTCTTTACCTTTGAGCGGCCATGGGTGGAAGCCCCTATATACTTGGCCCTAAAATGTCTCAATTTCAAAGGATTGAAATTGGTAGTTTCTGTTCTCTAATCACAAAGGAATTAAACTAGAAATCATTAACAAAGATAGCTGAAGGACCCCAAATATTTGGAAACTAAATATTTGCTAAATAAATTATAGAGTTGGACACAACTGAGTGACAGAACTGAAGAAATCACAAGGAAAAGTATAAAACTGAATGATCATAAAAACTCAACTTATCAAAAGTTATGGGATGTTGCTAAAGCAATGCTTAGAGAGAAATCAATAACTTTAAAAAACTTTTGGTCTAGTCTTCCCTGCTAAAAAGCTAGAAAAACAACAAATTAAACCCAAAGTTTAAAAAAGGAAATAAAAAGTAGATATGAAACAGAAGAGAAACATATAGGGGGAAAAAAATCAATGAAACAAAAAGTTGGGTCTTTGAAAACTGATAAACATTTAAATTAACTGATCAAAAAATTCATTTCAATATCAGGAAAGAAAAGTATAACACAATATCCTTCATGAAAATAGATGTAAAATTTTTAACATCAAAGCCAAATCCAACGATATATAAAAAGGTGATGCATCATGATTCTATGGGGCTACTGCAGACTGATGTTGCTATAATGTTTTTTAATCGATATAATTTCAGCACATTAATCACTAAAAGAATTACATTATCTCTAAAGGTACAGGCAAAAACATCTGGTAAAAACTGAGCACACATTTATGGTAAAACTTTCAGCAAACCAGAAATTGAAGGAAGTTCTATCTGGTAAAGGCAGTGAAAACTATTTCCAGTAACATTATACTTATGAATGAGAGACTGAACTCAATCCTGTTAAGACTGAGAACAAGGCAAGAATGTTCTCACTTTTTTATTCAACTCTGTACTTGAGGTTCTAGGCCATGAAATTAGAACAGAAAAATAAGAGACATAAATATTGAAGAGAAGGAAAATCATCTCTTCTGGTCTCATGAACTCCTTCATGCAACCAGAGAATTCTCTTTCTGTGTCTACAAATCAAGTTTATTTCTAAAGAAACTTGCCTGCTGTCAAAAAGTCTTGAAGAATCAGGATTTGTTGGTGGGCTGCAAAGCTGCCCAAGAGAGTGAGGATGATCCCAAACCCAAGTGACTGATCAAAGCCATCAGTGGCTGCTAACAGTTCTTCCAACATCTATAAAATGGTGGTAGTCCCCTCCCTGCCCATTTCACCACTCTGATGCTCAGACCAAAGCTCAGATGTGCAAATGTTTTGCAGAGAAATGCTCAGGAGGTATGATTTGAACAGTTGAAAACCCTAGAGATGAAAATGGAAGACTTCATTCAGGCTTATCAGAGATTCATTTTAAAAGCCTTTCAAAAAGGCAAAAATGGAGAGAACTCATATTTGGAAGCAGAAATATTTGAAACTATACTCTCTCTCGCTACCATGTAGCCACACGTGTCTGAGGTGAGTGTGATTATGTAAGGATCATATGCGACACTACATCCAACACCAGAAAAAGCTCTGCCAATTGGGGGTCATGGTTTCCCTTCCTTTCTGGCCTGCCCTAGAAAGTATTCTTCACATATAACCTGCTTTACCTGCTTTAGAATTTCAAAACTAAATTTAATATTTAAATTAAAAATTAAGTTTAAAAAATCATCTAGCTCCCAAAATGTCATATGAAGAATGTGAAATAAAACAGGCCTGCAGTTTAAAGAATATGGAATTTATTAGATACAGAATATAAAAGCTAACCCACCTAAACAGGGGCCCCGAGAGCTCCCTTTATTCCTCCTCCAGGCTCTCCCACCAGAATCCCCATAAAAACATTTTGCACACACACAATGGCTCGTGGAGACTAAAAAGATGTAAAGCTTCCAAAATGACAGACGCTTAAGCAGGCTGATGGTGGGCCAAACGCACTCATGCCTGGAGGAGCCCACTGGTCACAGCTGCAGGCCAGCGCCCAGCCTTCCAGATGCGAGGCTGACATCAGGACTTCCTGAGAGCGGGACTGGCTGGAGCCTCTGGCTGGGAGGCAGGCACTTCCTCCTTCATTGCATCCTCCAGCTGCTTCACTATGTGCTCCTGCGCCTGCTCCGAGAGCACCTGCTGGAACCGACGCATGGCTAGAGGGTCCAAATGAAGACAGAAATATTAGCGGGTGTGCACATGGGCCCCAGATACATGCAGGTCCTAGTAGACCGCCACAGAACCTCTGCTTCAGGGATGCTGCAAATGCCTTCCCTTTTGGGGGACAGATTTCCAAGTCTTCCTGCCACATCCCCCATGGCTCTTTTCGGCTTCACCGTCACAGCCCCTGCTTGCAGATTACCTTCGTGACTCAAGATCAAATCCTGTCACCTAGGTTATAGCCTTGGAGAAGGCAATGGCACCCCACTCCAGTACTCTCGCCTTGAAAATCCCCTGGACGGAGGAGCCTGGTAGGCTGCAGTCCATGGGTCGCTAAGACTTGGGCACGACTGAGCGACTTCCCTTTCACTTTTCACTTTCATGCATTGGAGAAGGAAATGGCAACCCACTCCAGTGTTCTTGCCTGGAGAATCCCAGGGACAGGGGAGCCTGGTGGGCTGCCATCTATGGGGTCGCACAGAGTTGGACACAACTGAAGCGACTTAGCAGCAGCAGCTTATAGCCTTGGCCTCATTTTCTGTCTGCCTATAGTGGCCTTTCCCTCGGTCTATTTTCCACATTAGCCCAAAAGACATGTAACATAAACATTCACTGCTATGTTCCCAGCGGGTAGAAAGTGACCTGCATGTGTTGAGATGCAATAGATAAAATGACTGTCATGTTTCTGTACCCTTCAGAGGAGAATCGCAGCTCCACAGTATAGCACACAGGGACTTCTGGATCACGCGCTATCTATCTCACCTAGTAGCTGGCAAGTTCTGCATAGGCAGAGCTCCGTTTCTGCACAGCTTACAGTCACAGCACCTCTTCAGTGACAGACACAGACCTGACATACTGAAAGTATGATATACTTCAAGTGCCTAACAGTTCCTCGTTTGCAAAGGAGCTTAAAGATATGGGCTTCCCTTGTGGCTCAGCTGGTAAATAATCTGCTTGCAATGTGGGAGACAGTCCCTGGCTTGGGAAGACCCCCTGGAGAAGAGAAAGGCTACCCACTCCAGTATACTGGCCTGGAGAATTCCATGGACTACAGTGCATGGGGTCACAAAGAGTCAGATATGACTGAGTGACTTTCACTTTCACTTAAAGGTATGAAAGTGGTAAGAGAGGGCCTAGAAGGACTGGAGTTATGTAAGCTGCTAAAGGTGAATAAGGAGTGACTCCACTCCTGGGTTACAGAGGAGTGGCTGGGGCATCTGAAGGATGCCAGAACTGGCAGGTCAGCTCCACTCACCGCTTCTTAGCAGTTGGGGCCTGGCTGCAAAGACGAGGCGGAACCAGCCAGGCTCCTTACACATGAAGTCCTTGCCCGGGGACAAGATCAGCTTGTGGTCCAGGAAGCGGCGATGGAGGAGCAGCTCTTTGTCAAACGTGCATGGGTCCAGGTACTGGGGAGGAGAGACAAAGAGCTGAGCTCAAAACCCAGCCGGCAGATCTGCCCTTTAACACCTGTCTTCACCCCAGAGCTCACCTGTTTCAAGTTGATCCAGACATAGAGGCCGGAGCCACGATTGAGAAAAGGGACCTTCAGTGCCTTTAGCTTGTGAGTGACGTACTTGTGAGCCTCCTGCAGCCGGAAGTGATAACTGGGCAGGTATATATTGTCAATCCATTCTGAGTGGATGGAGGAAGAGAGCTGTTACGTACTTCACGGCTGAGATCTGCCAGCGGGCTCCTGACCAAATGCTCCCTCCCTGGGCTCCATGCCTGCTGATTCTATCAACCCTGACTGCATCGTGTTTGAGCTGATCGTACCTAACACACGGGCTTTCCTTGTGGCTCAGTGGTAAAGAACCCACCTGCCAATGCAGGAGGCGCGGGTTTGTTTCCTGGGTAGGGACGATGCCCGGGAGGATGGAATGGCTACCCACTCCAGTATTCTTGCCTGGAGAATCCCATAGGCAGAGGATCCCAGGGCCACAGTCCATGGGGTCACAAAGAGTCAGACACAATTAGCAACTAGACACCACCACCCACGACACCACTTCCATTGTGTGAGGTGGGGATACTGGGCTTCTCAATAGTTGTGTAGTAAAGTTATGTTTAAATTTACACCCTTGAGGCCAGAAGTTGAGATGTCCCCTAAATGGGGTTGATGCTGCTGCTGTCAACCGGGCAAGTAGCTGCTACTCATAATTCCCTCACCTTCTGCTTTGCTGCTGGTGCTGCCACTAAGTCGCTTCAGTCGTGTCCGACTCTATGCAACTCCATAGATGGCAGCCCACTAGGCTCCTCTGTCCCTGGGACTCTCCAGGCAAGAACACTGGAATGGGTTGCCATTTCCTTCTCCAATGCATGAAAGTGAAAAGTGAAAGTGAAGTCACTCAGTCGTGCCAGAGTCTTAGCGACCCCATGGACTGCAGCCCACCAGGCTCCTCCGTCCATGGGATTTTCCAGGCAAGAGTACTGGAGTAGGTTGTCATTGCCTTCTCCGCATCTTCTGCTTTAGACCCTAACAAATAGACTGTGAAGAACCTCATTATGCTTGGGGATGACCCTAGCACAACCATTCTCAGCACTGGCAGCACTTTAGAACCACCTAGGGAGCTTTTAAAAGGCATAATGGACCAGGTTATATCCCCAGACATCTAACTCAAAACCTTTGTGGATGCAGCCTACACATTGGGCTTCCCTAGTAGCTCAGATGGTAAAAGATCTGCCTGCAATGCAGGAGACCCAGGTTCAATCCCTGGATTGGGAAGATCTCCTAGAGAAGTAAAGGGCAACCCACTCCAGTATCCTTGCCTGGAAAATTCCATGGACAGAGGAGCCTGGCAGGCTACAATCCATGGGTTGCAAAAAATCAGACACGACTGAATGACTAAATTCTCTGTTTCCCTACAAATCAGTATTTAAATTATCCAGGAGGGATTCCCTGGTGGCTCAGACGGTAAAGCATCTGCCCGTAATGCAGGAGACCCAAGTTTGATCCCCGGGTAGGGAAGATCCCCTGGAGAAGAAAATGGCCACCCACTCCAGTAATCTTGCCTAGATAATCCCATGGATGGAGGAGGCTGGTGGGCTACAGTCCATGGGGTTGCAAAGAGTCAGACAGGACTGAGCAACTTCATGAGGTAATACCCACGTGCATCCAAGATTGAGAACCAGTGTTCAAGAAGCTGGGAATCTGGTTTCCACCAAATATCAGAGGGCCTGGCACCTTGCAGGGAGGCATCTAGTTGGATTTCTCCTACCATTTTCTCCACCCAAAGCTGAAAGATTGTTTTCTAGATCAGATCACCTGATAAAATTCAGATTATCTGATAACTTCATGTATCCCTGCTCTCAATTTAAATCCGTGGGCTTGGCATCTGCTGTATGGCAGGGAATTTTTAAAAGGGAACTCTTATCTAAGTTTGAACCATGGTATTAAAGGTGGGAAATTCCCTGTGAAGCCGCATTCATCTAAGATCTAAGAGGGAAGGTAAATTCAGGTGCCATAGATATGGCAGCATCAGCTTGCCCAAACGGCCTCTCCTTTGGCCACCCTGGAAGATGAAGTTAAATCACATTTGAAGAGTCAGGCTGTTCTTTGGTCATCTTTGCCTGGAATAAGTCAGGTTTGTGCTCAGTGCTCAGTCGTATCCAACTCTTTGCAACCCCATGGACTGTAGCCCGCCATGCTCCTCTGCCCATGGAATTTTCCAGGCAAGAATACAGGAGTGGGTTGCTACTTCTTCCTCCAGGGGACCTTCCAGACACAGAATCCAACCTGTATCTCCTTCATTGGCAGGCAAATTCATCAACACGCCACCTGAATGAGAGGGAAAATTGACCTTCATGTAAAGACCAATCTCTGAAGTTCCCACCTTCAAGTCCTAGAGTACAACTGACTATCCCTTTTGCAGGCAGAGCACAAGCTATCAGATGGTCAGTGTTTTAGAACAGCATCTCTGTCTTCTTTCTATACCCAGCTGCATCTGCCCTCCTATAAACATCCCGTCCTGCCACTGCTAAACCTGAGACAGTGGACAGGATCTCAGTATACTGAAGCCATGTCAGAGGCCCATGCAGACCCAGAAATTCCCGGTGGCCATGAGGTCCAGCCTGGGACGGGGCTCAGTACCTCTGTCCTGAAGCAGCTGACGCAGCTTGTACTGGGCGATGCCAGAGATGCTGTGGAGGTAGCCAAAGCAGCTCAGGGCAGAGGCCACCTCCCTGTTGTGGGTATACAGAGCGCCAAAGCGGAAGCCAGAGATGCAGAAATCCTAGAGGAAGAGAGGAGGGAAGGGAATACCCAGGTGGTCTGCCTTCCGCTCCTGGCTCCACTTCCTTCCCTACCCAAGGACAGGCAGCTGGGGCTCACCTTACTAATGCTCCAGATCACGTGGGTCTTGTTGGGGTCAGGCAAACTGGAAAGGAAAGAGTCAAGATGATGGAGAAATACTTGAAGGATGATGACATGCAGTCTATGAAGGGAAGATGAAAGTGGCCTTGAGGGCCTTCCTAGACAGAAGGGCCTGGGGACCCAGAGTTCAAGACACAGTTGCCCCAGTTAAGGCAGGAAGTCAGCAAAAGGTATCCTTGCCAAACCAGATGGGAGAGCTCTCAAGTGCCCACTGAAGGTACTCGAGGACTCTCAGCCTGGCTGGGGGTCTTCCTACCGTGAGTCCAAAGCCACCTTCTTGGCAGTTGGCCCCTCATACAAGTGGGCCACCATTTCTAGACTTTCCAAGCATTTCTAAAATGTGTTCACCTATTTCTTTCTGCCCCACCTTTGGTGAAACTGTTCCTTCCACCAGGCATGCTCTTCTCTTGCCTTGCCTGCTGGATCCTGTCCTAGGGCCAAATACCATCCCTTAAGAAAGTTCCCCTCTATTTCTCTTCTTTCCCTGTGCACTACTTGTCAAGAAGCCTTGACCTTCTGTAGGGCTTCATCTTGACTTTTGGCCATGCTCATTCTACCTTCTTAAACTACCTCATGTACAAAGTGGCATTAGAGAAGACATTCTGGAGGACAGATGATGCTTTGCTAACTTTCACACTCCTGGAGACTCCAAGCTCAGTTCTTGGCTCATGGCCAAAGGAGTTTACTGCCCATGGACTCCCTGAAAAAGCAGGAGCTTCATGGTTCTCGTTCCCAACTCCTGCTGAGACCAACTCACTTCATGCTCAGAACACTGTGGAATGTGATGGCTTCATCAAACACAGACAGCATGTACATCTCATCTACAATCACGTGGAGGTTGTACCTGCAGGTGAGAGAACAATTATCAAGGCTGTCTCTAATCATAACTCACACTTTATTTTTTAGGTTTTTCTGAACACAAATCAGATATTCCTAAGGCCCCAGAAGCCCTTCCAAACTTTCCAAGAGGTGTAGAAAGGTAGAAGGGGGTCTCTCCTTCATCAGAGGGGACCTTCTATCCTGACTTGGGGGCACTAGAACGGAACAGGACCTGAAGGACAGCATGAGAACATCCAGCCCCACACTTCAACCATCAAGTAGAGACCAGTGGTAGGGGCTGGGCGTCCCAGAGACATGTCCTCTGGTATAGTCAGGCACTCCCAGGATTTCCCGGTAGTTCAGTGGCTAAGACTCCATGCTCCCAATGCAAGGGGCTCAGATTCAATCCCTGGTCAGAAAACTAGATCCTATGTGCTACAACTAAGACCCGATGCAATTGACAAACAACAACAAAAATTTTTTTTAAAGAGCTCCCACCTAGGGTCTAGTTCAAACAGGGATATGAAGTGGGCTAAGTGCATACCAGCCTCGTCTCCTTTATTCTCCCAGCAGTCTAAAGCTGTACTGTTACCTCTGTTTCACAGGAAGAAACTGGTTTCTGAGCTAGAACGCTAATCCCTCCCCTAGAGAGCACCCCCAGCACCCTTCCTCTTGTCCCCATGTGCCGCCATCAGTTGGTCTGGATGTGTTATGAAGTTTGAATACACGTTTCTTCTCGGCCGTGGAAGATTGTCTACCCTAAGGCTATTTCCAGACTTCAGAGATAATAACTATGTTAACATGTTCTTAGAAACAGGGACAGGAAAATTCTAGAGGGACTCACCTTCCTCAGCACCTCAAGCCAAGGAGTTTGGGAAATGGGTGCAGGAAGAGCTAACGCTACGAGGAGTGGGAAGTAACAGGGTGCATGACTGTTACGTGGGTATGTGCACACAGGCAAAGGCGAGCAGGGAAGTGGCAGTCTGAAGCAGTGAGCACGTGGGTGCCTTTTCCTTCACGTCCATTTCAGTTAGTTGTCCATAACTGCACAAAGTATACTACACAGTGAGAACACTCAGGGTATATTATTTCTGGTTCTGGCTCCCTGACTGTGAGTGATGGGAACCCTTCTTACGGACTTCATCTCAAGGGGGTGTAAGTCATACTTCTTGGCAAATTCCAGATATTCCATCATGGAGTCTTGGGAGTAGACGTCTCCCAGAGGATTCTGAGGGTTGATTAGCACAAGACCTCTGACCTTTTTCCCCTGAAAAGAACCAAGCATAACCAAGTGAAGACAAATCCTTCACCTCCACATGAAGTTCAGCTGAAGGTCAAGTCCAGGGCACCGAGTAGGATCAGACACCTCAAGGGCTCAATGGGCAATTGGAGGAGCAGCTATCATGGTGCCCACAGACGAGAACAGGAGGGAGCTCTGGGGCCCGCCCACCAGGCTCAGGGCTCCTCGGGGGATGTGCCCTGGGACACTGCCTCTTTTGAAGCAGGCACCCACACTGTCTTGGTGAACAAGTTATCCCACTCTCTCCATATTCAGCCCCTCTCTGGAGCGGCAGTGCCCACCCTGAAGACCCGGTTCCCACCTCACCTCAATCTTAGCCCTGAGCAGGGCCTGCTCCAGCTTATCCACAGTGAGCTGGAAGGGATAGCCGTTTGCCTCAGTGATCTGGAAGACAGAGCCAGCCTGAGAATCACATAGCTGGAAGCTTCCAGGTCTGGATTTCTCATTCCTAGAAACCCTGAACAATCCTTTCCCTTCATACCCAGGGACTAGTCCCATGTGCCCTTTTGGCCCAATACACCATCCTTCTCCCATAAGTTATACGGGAGAAAAACAAGACCAACCTCCACCTTGGCAATGTCTAGACCATTCCCTTGCTTGGGTCGGTAGAACAGGGGAAGGAGGCCCACCCTGACCTTACTCTCCAAGTGGACAGGAACCAGCTTGACTTTCGCATACAGGTGGGTACTAAAGGCGAAGCCCCCATAGGAGGGGGTGGGGACTAGAAAGGCCTCTGGAAGCAGAGAGACAGTGCTGTTAGTTCAGGGTCTCCCAGTGCAGTCCCCCAGATCAGCAGCAACATACCCCTCAGAGAAGGTTTCCTGTGTAATCCCTCCTACACAGGGGTGAGTGCTTTGCAGCACAGGCTCTGTATACATTAGTATAAGTGTTAGTCAATCAGTCGTGTCCAACTCTGTAACCCCGTGGACAGTAGCCGGCCAGACTCCTCTGTCCATGGAATTCTCCACACAAGAAGACTGGAGTGGGTTGCCATTTCCTTCTCCAGGGAATCTTCCTGACCCAGGGCTGGAACCCAGATCTCTTGCATTGCAGCCAGATTTCTTACCATCTGAGCTATGATAAGCCAGTGCTCTATACATAATCCACTCTTAAAAATGTTATTTAGGAAAACAAAACCCAAGTCTCTTCTTTGTGGGTACACTAGAAGAGAAAAGGGGAGAATACTGCTGCAAGTTACTTGGAATCCAGAAACTCAAGCTAGACTTGCAGCAGGTAGAGCATGAATCAACAATGAGCCTCGTCAGCTCCAAGCTGACCCTGGAGGCAGAGGCCCACACACAGAGAGGGCTCTCAGCTCTCTACGTGGCTCAGGTCTTCCGGGCTTGGTGACTTCATGTGTTATTTTCTTTCCATCCATTCGGCCTCCTTGATGAGCCCATCAAGGACCCACTCCCTCCAGTGAAACTGGCCATCTTGGTAACAAGTGCCCCATGCAGAAGGCTCATCAAGAAATCTGAGATTCTTATTTCAAATTGTTCAGAGGTATCTTTAAGGAGACCAAGAACAGATCTCGCAAGCTTTACTTGATCAGGAACCTAGTTTTTTATTTCAGTATTTTTGTTTGTTGTTGAAGTTGCTTCAGTTATGTCCAACTCTTTGCGGCCCTATAGACTGTAGCCCACGAGGCTCCTCTGTCCGTGGAATCCTCCAGGAAGAATACTGGAGTGGGTTACCATGCCCTCCTCCAGGGGATCTTCCCAACCCAGGGACTGAACCCGAGTCTCTGAGGTCTCCTGCATTAGTAGGTGGGTTCTTTACCACTATTTTACTAAAGGCGAAGCCCCCATAGGAGGGGGTGGGGACTAGAAAGGCCTCTGGAAGCAGAGAGACAGTGCTGTTAGTTCAGGGTCTCCCAGTGCAGTCCCCCAGATCAGCAGCAACACACCCCTCAGAGAAGGTTTCCTGTGTAATCCCTCCTACACAGGGGTGAGTGCTTTGCAGCACAGGCTCTGTATACATTAGTATAAGTGTTAGTCGATCAGTCGTGTCCAACTCTGTAACCCCGTGGACAGTAGCCGGCCAGACTCCTCTGTCCATGGAATTCTCCACACAAGAAGACTGGAGTGGGTTGCCATTTCCTTCTCCAGGGAATCTTCCTGACCCAGGGCTGGAACCCAGATCTCTTGCATTGCAGCCAGATTTCTTACCATCTGAGCTATGATAAGCCAGTGCTCTATACATAATCCACTCTTAAAAATGTTATTTAGGAAAACAAAACCCAAGTCTCTTCTTTGTGGGTACACTAGAAGAGAAAAGGGGAGAATACTGCTGCAAGTTACTTGGAATCCAGAAACTCAAGCTAGACTTGCAGCAGGTAGAGCATGAATCAACAATGAGCCTCGTCAGCTCCAAGCTGACCCTGGAGGCAGAGGCCCACACACAGAGAGGGCTCTCAGCTCTCTACGTGGCTCGGGTCTTCCGGGCTTGGTGACTTCATGTGTTATTTTCTTTCCATCCATTCGGCCTCCTTGATGAGCCCATCAAGGACCCACTCCCTCCAGTGAAACTGGCCATCTTGGTAACAAGTGCCCCATGCAGAAGGCTCATCAAGAAATCTGAGATTCTTATTTCAAATTGTTCAGAGGTATCTTTAAGGAGACCAAGAACAGATCTCGCAAGCTTTACTTGATCTAGAACCTAGTTTTTTATTTCAGTATTTTTGTTTGTTGTTGAAGTTGCTTCAGTTATGTCCAACTCTTTGCGGCCCTATAGACTGTAGCCCACGAGGCTCCTCTGTCCGTGGAATCCTCCAGGAAGAATACTGGAGTGGGTTACCATGCCCTCCTCCAGGGGATCTTCCCAACCCAGGGACTGAACCCGAGTCTCTGAGGTCTCCTGCATTAGTAGGTGGGTTCTTTACCACTATTCCCAGGCCACCTGGGAATCTCCAGAGACACACCACTTGCTGTGTGTCAGAGATAGAACATCTGTATTGTCTAAGCCAGTTGATTAGGGCGCTCTGTATTGGGATTGAGACCAAAAGTCCAACTAATACTAGACAGAGTTGGCTCCAGATGTCACCATTCCTAGGGCAGACTGGAGGCCTGTAACATACCCGTATTAAATGGGAATTCAAATCCCTCACTCCTGCAGAAGAAGTAGGAAGACGCTCTAATCGGTGCAGGAGGTACCCCAGCGCTTCAGGGGAAAGGTCTTCAGTCAAGACCCACATCTCCCTCAGGGCCCAGAACCCGTATGTGCCTGCCCATGTGCGGCTGTGTCCCTGAGGGAGCACAGATACCGCTAACTTACCACCTGGATCACACAGGACCATGGCCAGAGCAGAGCAGATGGCGGAGCAGCCATTTAGAATGACCACCTGGAGAAGAGACACAGAAGGCAGAAGAAGGTGGAAGCTGAAAACCAATCCTTGTAAGAGGGATTGGCCCCCCGGCCCCCTCCCCATGGTGAGTCTCCTCAGCGAGGACCCACTGGCCTCCACCCTGCCCCAACTCAGAGGCTCTTCTGGAAATGCAGAGGTCCCCAAGAAGACGGTCATCCACCAGGGTGTCAGGAAGGCTGGGAAGAGACTCACATTTTCTGGATCAAGGGGCTCAGGTGTCTTACAGTAGAAGGTCAGGAACCGGGCCACTTCTTTCCGCAGGCTGTGGACAGACCCAGACAGACCGGCTGTTCCCAGGATCAGCCCTGGGCTTTCCCTACAGCCTTGACTTCAGTCGTTTCATGAGAGCAGAATGTGAAACCTCAGGGTCCTTATAGGGTGAACAGGGGACCGAGGCTCTCTACTCCCCAGGAGACACAGACGTGAAGAGTATGGACGGAAACTTGGGTCTCTTGAAAGACAGGGCAGTGCTGTTTCTACACCAGCTTGCCTGCTGACAGTCCATACTAGGCATTTTCTAGAAGTCATTACCCCCCAGAATAGGTAGGCACCCAGCAGAGAACCAGGGAGTCTTTCCCTGGATGTGGATGGGTGCCTGTAGACCAGAAGACCCCGGGTCCAGGGGCTACTTACAACGGTTGCCCTCTCCAATCAGCGTACTGCAGTAGGTCTTCATCAACGTAGGTCATGTCACTCTGACTCAACTGTCGACAAATAGAGCGTGAGCATGGCCAGGCCAGGAACGCCCAAGAGGCTTCATCTGACTCCTAGGATGCCCATGGGCGTTTGCCCTACAACACAGGGCCTCCCAGGGGGAAATGGGCATAGATGCTACATGCTCCCTGATGAACGGAGACTTCGGTCTTCAAGGATTATATAATTAGATCTCCCCCCGGGAAGTTTCTGACAACCTCCCCAACCCTACATCTGATCTAGATGCTCCCTTGGCAGCTTATCTACCACATACCCATCCAGAGAAAACTCCCCAACACAGCAAGGCCAGTCAGCAGGTTAGATGCGCTATTCTAGAAGCCATTTCCCCACTCCCTTCCTCAAACTTCGAAGTCTTATTCCTGTGTCTACCACGTGCTAAAAGACCCATTCTTGGGGGACTGGGGCCTAAAGGTGGGTCCCAGCACAGGCTGGAACGTGGCTTACCCTCTCAGCCAGAAGATCAGTACAGAGCTTGTTCTCACTGGTACCAAGGTTGATGTAGCCCTGGAGACAGACAGAATCGAAGGTCAGTCCTCTTGCCCTGCCCACCACGGACCTCTTCAAACAGGTCATAATTACTCATCTGGATGAGCCCAAATGGAGGTCTCCCTGCTCCATGAGGCAATAAAATCCATGTTTGACAACCTTAATATTAGAAAAAAATTCCACAAATTCTCCCAAATCTTAACAGCTTGCAAACTTCCCTCTTTAGAGCCACATATTGGGTGAGCCAGAAAGTCCATTCAGTTAGTGAGTACCTTGTTCTAATAAAGTTCTTGGTGAAAATGAAAAGTGTCTTATTTTAATTCAAAACTGAATGAACTTTTTAGCCAACCCACAACATAAGTAGTAATAGTTATATTATGTACCAGCCATCATTCACTGAGCTCCTATATTCTAGCCATTAGACTAAGTGGTTCCTTTCAATTGCCTTAATTCTCACAACTCCTGAGAAAATGCTCTGATCTCCTGCTGAAAGAGTAAAACTCAGAAAGGTTGAAAGAACTACACTAGCCACGTGACCTTGGCGATGAGCAGCAGTCACCTGATGGCCCCAGAGCCTGGCTCCTTTACCAGGCCCTGCCGTATCACCTCTGCCATCTCCACTTCCATGAAAGGGCCCCTTCAAGTTCCTGGAAGGGGCATGGCCCCTCAGAGGCCGATCAGCATACCCATCTCATTTGGCCCCAGAAAAGCAGACGGCCACTGGCCATACATCCCTTGGGTGGGAACAGAGGGAAAGCTGAGGCTACTGTGGCCCCCTGCCCTCTGGCTGGAGAACTGTTGGGACTCTCCTTCGCTGGAAGCCTTTTCTTGATCCCATCTCCACTGGGATAACATCCCAATATCTTACAATGGCCCGATCCCATCCATACCTCTGTTACAGCGCTCACCATCTCTACTCAAGCCACACAGGCCTCCTTTCCCAATCACGCCAAGCTATTCTCACCTTAGCTCTTCTCATCTTGAAGCTTCCACCCATGCTGTTCCTCCTTCCCGGAAGACCCCTCCCTTACCCCCATCGCCTGACTGACGGACTCAACCTTTAAACCATCTTCCCTGACCACCCAAAGCAGGCAGCCCCCTTGCTGCTCTTGGGAACATTACTCACATCTGTTTCCCCAGTGGCTGAGATCTGTTACTAGACTCGAGTTCCACAAGGCTAGGTTCACTTACCACAGTGACCACAGTGATTTCTGGTAGTAAGAGCTGGGACAGGAGGGGAAACCAGACCCAGCTTGTCAACTTTCCTGTGCCCCTCCTCACCTACAGGGGAGAATAGCACCTACTCCTTAGGGCTGGGAGAGTCAATGAGGACACACAGTTCTTGGCACAGGACCCGGTAAATCCTAGTGATGGGGGCCCTTGAACCCATCCCCCAATCCTCACCAAGGTGTTCTTGTCCTTGTGATATTTGTTTCCTTGGTAGGTGTCATAGTCCCGGAATCTCAAGCGGTATAAGGCAGAGATGTCAATCCCACGGTTGGACAGGTCATAGCTGATAACTGTATTTTCAAAATCACTCTCTTGGTAGAGCATCTGGCCAGTCTGCCAGTTTACTTGGACTGGCTGCCCACCTCCAACATAACCCCTGGAGTCCGTGGACGTGCAGGGAAGTTGGGCGCTCTTGTTGCCTGGGGCCCCAGCCGGCAGGAAGCTGACGATCTGAAACAGTAAGCGACCCAGGAGTGCCTCCTGCTCCCTGATGGGCTGGCTGTGCCACTGCTCCTCCAGTCCCAGGTCCTGCCGCTGAGGTCTGGTCGTCAGCTGCGTGATTGATCCTCCACGGTCTGCCGCAAGGTCAGCACCATCTCCATCAGCTGGGTGTAGATGCTGCGGTATCTGAGGGCTTGGCCTCTCATCTGGACACAGGGCGTGTGGGGGGTATCTGATGGGCCACTCATACTCTGGGTGAGCCCACTGGCCTCAGCAGGCTGGCTGGAACCTGCAGAGAGAGACCACGCACTGCAGCAAAGGAGACTTCCGGAACCTCGGGCCCAGGCGTGATCTCAGGCTGGCCCCCAGTTCCTTCTACCGCCACACCTTGGTTACAGGCCCAAACTGGCTGAGGAAGGGCTACCTGTTCATTCAAGGGCAATGCCTATGTAGCCCCAAGCTCAGACACTGGAGCACTGGACTTAAGTGTCATTAATACGTGTTATTAGGAAGAACCTTAGGGTCCACTTTAAGAAAAAGGAGAAATTAAAGAGGGAGGCTGTGGATTCTTCAATCAGAGCGATTCCTGCTTTATACAGTTCTAAGGAAGAGAAGGGATTCTGCTGCTAAAAACAAAAACACAAACCAAAACCTTAAGTCATTCTTCTACACTAGGGGAAAGTAAGCTACTGCCCAGGGACCAAGCCAGCCTTCCATTTGTCTTTGTAAATAAAGTTCTATTGGCGCATAGTCATGGTCACTTGTTTATGTGTTATCTATATTTGCCTTTGTGCTTCAACAGCAGAGCTGAATAGTTGTAACAGACACCATATGGCTCCTAAGGCCTAATATAGCCACTATCTGGCCTGTTAGAGAAAAAGTTTGCCAAGGCTTGTTCTAGAACATCGTTCCTTTCATTTTTCCATTTCCCCCCAAGTTGGTCATACCAGATGTTCAAAACTCAGTTCTGCCATCCTCCTACTTTGTATCACTTCCTAGAAACACCTTTGACCTGCTCACAGTGACAGCTGCCTTGGACATCCATCACTAGTAATCACGGGCAAGATACATGGTTCTCAAATTTTAAAGTCCACCAGAATCGCTTGGAGGGCTTGTAAGGACGCAGTGCTAGTCTTCATCACGGACTTTCTTTCAGGGGTTTTGGGGTGGAGCCTGAGTAATTCCTAGGACTATACATCCTGAACCTTTAACTGTTCAGTCCAACCTTCTGTCTGAAAAGAAGTCCAAATGCTGGATAAGACTTTGTACACCTTTGTAAAGCATTGAAGAATTAAAAAAAAAATCAGATATTAAGAAGCCAGGAGGTATGAAAATGTGAGGCTGACCACTGCCTCTCATTCACTGTAAAATAATCCTCATATCCTCAATCACTGCGATCCCTTTTTCTAAAAATCTAGGCTTACACACCTTCCACCAAATGCCATCTAAGTTTTCTTACATTACACCCCCCCACATATGCAAAACCTTGCTACTTCTTTTACAGTTTGTGGGACCAGCACTTCAAAATACTGGACAGTCTGTCCAACCTCTCTAAACCGTCTTTAGTCTGCTTGTGATATTCCCATGACAACCTCTATTTCTCTGTAATGACACTTCATTTTACTTGTTCAGGATCTGCCCCGGTCAGCCTTCATCATCATGTCCTTAGCATACCATCTGGCATACAGGGAACTAGCAGGAGAGGATGTGGCTGACTCAATGAAGAGATAAGCCGTGACTGGAGACTGTAAGCTATGGAAGATGCAGCGACAGTCGGATGAAGCCACGGGACAAACAGGTACCGAGTCTTGACTTAGGAAGCCAACCTTTCATCAGTAATACAGAGAACTTCTCTCACTGCTATTAGAAACTTAACGTTTAGATAGAAACTGAACAAATTTTTCTTACTCCTGGACTAACACTTTTTTCACAAGCAAAAGCTTTGCTTTGGGCCAAGCTCCATCCCCTAGAAGTAACAGGGCCATTGCCATGGGGCTCTCAACTCTGGGGGTGAGAAGGTCACGCTGTCCTCCAGGAATGTGGGTGGCCCTCAGCGTCCTTCCATCCACCCAGCCCTCAGTCGGGGACCTCAGGCTCACAGGAAATGGTTCAGGCAGGGGCAGGAAACCAGAGGTCAGCGTGGCCCAACAGGCTCTGGAGGAGGAGACTGGCTGGAATTAGAGCTCTCCAGGCAGGGCCAAGGCAAGTAACTGCAAAAAGTGTATTTTCCGATAAGGTAGTGAGTATGCAGCAAGGCTGAGGGAAAACCATGCAGTCAGACCTCCACCAAGACTAGTCTTTTTTATAAGTAAAGTCTATTGTGACTGGCATTGCTCCACAAAGGCAGTAATGTCCTAAACCTCAGCCCTAAGTTGTCCGGTGTCGGGATGTCGGGATACACAAACTCTCAAGTCTTCTTGGCTACACCCGTAGTTTCAGTACTTCTCACCTTTAAACCATTTTCCTCCCAAAGCATACACAGGGACTTAAAAGCAGAATCTCAGAACCAGCCCAGCTGGTGCCCTCTGCTAAGAGCTGAAAGGCAGATCTTAAACAGTAAAAACCGAGAATGGGGAATGAATATGAGGAATGAACTAGGAAGCTAGTCTCCTGTTCATCTGGGATACCAGTACATGGGTATACCGTTTATACCAGGATACTTCTGCCTCTTTCTCTAGTACCCGACAAGCCCTTCTAGTTCGAACTGCCATCTGGCCTTCCTTCCCCTTGCCATGCACCAGCCTTCCCTAGTGTCTCAGTACCCTGAACTAACTGAGATTCTTCCTTCTCAATGTAGTAATTAAGATTACTACATAATAATTAGTATATAGTGATAAAGATGGTCAAGTCTTCCTTATGTGCATGGGAAGCAAGGTGTATGGGGGGTATAGATCCCTAAATACAAGTTGCAAAACTGAAAACTCAGGTAAGAGCAGCCTTGAGAAGTCTAGATTCTGTTACCACTCACCAACTGTAGGATGCTGGAAGAATTCTCTCTCCTGTCTGGGCACCCGTTACTCATACCAGGTGAGAAAGTTGCTCGATGTGTCCGACTCTGCAACCCCATGGACTATGCAGTCCATAGGCCAGAATACTGGAGTGGGTAGCCATTCCCTTCTCCAGAGGCTCTTCCCAGCCCAGGGATCGAACCCAGGTCTCCCACATTGCAGGCAGATTCTTTACCAGCTGAGCTACCAAGGAATCCTAATACTTCCCTCAAATGGAAGTAAAATTGAAACTCCATGAAGGCAAGGAACTTCTAGTGTCCCATAGTAAAACCAAGATTTAAACTTCAGCCCTCTGATGGTAGCCCAGAACTCCTGGAAGAGAGTGAACTTCAGAAAGCCAGCGCTAGCACAGACTCCAGCCCGGTCTGTGCACATTCACATCACATAATGTGACGTAGGAGTCTCAAATTCTGAAGTTGGAGTAACTTCATCCAACAGTACTTTCATCCTGTACTACTGGTGACTCAAAGTCCCTGGACAGAAGAAAACAAATGCTCTGGGAGCAGTGTACCTGAGATTTTAGGTTCAAGAGGATGACTTTTCAAATACAGCATCCAACACACAGAAAATCTAGAGACATGACTCCACAGCATGAGCAAAAACTAGCAGAGACAGCGAAGACCAGCTAGACTGGAGGTGCCAGGAGTCAACTGTACAAACGTCGCTTTTCTGTTCAAGGAGATAAAACCCAAGCCTGGAACTTGACAAAAATTAGAAGTTTTAAAAATGATAGATCTAAAGGAAACAGATTCTAGATCACCTGTTGTTAAAACACAATTATGGAAAATTTAAAGCCTCAATGGAAAAGGCTTAATGGCTTTAGTTGTATTAGATACAACTAAAGAGAAAGTTAATGACCTGGAAAGAGAGGCTGGAGAAAACTTTCTAGAATGTGGCATGAAGACACAGAAGAGACGTAAAAGATATAAAATCTAAGGTATACATACACATACACATACTCATTCGGAGTCCCAAAGGAAGAGAAAATGGGGCAGAAGAGAAGCAGTTTGAATCAGGTGTTTCATCAGTGCCAAATAACCAGGCACCAAAGCACGGCATCAAGAAGGTTAAAAAAGCAAATTAGGATAAATTATATAAATATATATATATATGTAGCTTCTTTATGAAGTGATTAAAAACTATAAGACAAACACTTCAAAAGCAGCCAAGAAGAAAAAGTTATCTTAAAAGGAATCACAGATCAAAAGCTGGTATTAACAACAGCAGAAACCTGAAGTTAATGATATGGTATTGTCAATATACTGAAAGGGGAATAACTCCCAATCTGGAATCTTGGAGCCATCACACATCTCCACTTTGACAGGCAGTACCAGTTTCTCCCGCTAGAGGGGCTGGATTTACTGCGGAGGACCTACTAATCAGAGCAAGTAGTGAGAGATGAAAGAACAGACGCTACTGATCAGAGCAAGTGGGTGCACTTTTAAAAGCTAAAGCCAACCAAGTGAAAGAAACCAGACGAGGTCTCTACCATACAGTTCTACTTACAGGGCAACTGAAAGTAACTGGTAATCAACAGTACTTTCATCCTGTACTACTGGTGACTCAAAGTCCCTGGACAGAAGAAAACAAATGCTCTGGGAGCAGTGTACCTGAGATTTTAGGTTCAAGAGGATGACTTTTCAAATACAGCATCCAACACACAGAAAATCTAGAGACATGACTCCACAGCATGAGCAAAAACTAGCAGAGACAGCGAAGACCAGCTAGACTGGAGGTGCCAGGAGTCAACTGTACAAACGTCGCTTTTCTGTTCAAGGAGATAAAACCCAAGCCTGGAACTTGACAAAAATTAGAAGTTTTAAAAATGATAGATCTAAAGGAAACAGATTCTAGATCACCTGTTGTTAAAACACAATTATGGAAAATTTAAAGCCTCAATGGAAAAGGCTTAATGGCTTTAGTTGTATTAGATACAACTAAAGAGAAAGTTAATGACCTGGAAAGAGAGGCTGGAGAAAACTTTCTAGAATGTGGCATGAAGACACAGAAGAGACGTAAAAGATATAAAATCTAAGGTATACATACACATACACATACTCATTCGGAGTCCCAAAGGAAGAGAAAATGGGGCAGAAGAGAAGCAGTTTGAATCAGGTGTTTCATCAGTGCCAAATAACCAGGCACCAAAGCACGGCATCAAGAAGGTTAAAAAAGCAAATTAGGATAAATTATATAAATATATATATATATGTAGCTTCTTTATGAAGTGATTAAAAACTATAAGACAAACACTTCAAAAGCAGCCAAGAAGAAAAAGTTATCTTAAAAGGAATCACAGATCAAAAGCTGGTATTAACAACAGCAGAAACCTGAAGTTAATGATATGGTATTGTCAATATACTGAAAGGGGAATAACTCCCAATCTGGAATCTTGGAGCCATCACACATCTCCACTTTGACAGGCAGTACCAGTTTCTCCCGCTAGAGGGGCTGGATTTACTGCGGAGGACCTACTAATCAGAGCAAGTAGTGAGAGATGAAAGAACAGACGCTACTGATCAGAGCAAGTGGGTGCACTTTTAAAAGCTAAAGCCAACCAAGTGAAAGAAACCAGACGAGGTCTCTACCATACAGTTCTACTTACAGGGCAACTGAAAGTAACTGGTAATGATAGACATCAGAACAGTAGCTCCCTGGAGAGGAGGGTGGGAAATTGTAATGGGATGCAGGAAACTTGCTGAGGAGATGATATTAACATATTTTAATAGGGTGATGATTACATGGCTGTAACCATATGTCAAAGCTTAAGGTGTACTCTTATGAATTTTGCTATATTTAAGTAGGTTTTTAAAATGCAGGTATAGCTCATTTAAGGCTTTATTGCTGCTGTTTAGTCACTAAGTTGTGTCTGACCCCTGCAACTCCATGGACTATGCTAAGTCACTTCAATCGTGTCTGACTCTGTGCGACCCCATAGACGGAAGCCCACCAGGCTCCCCCGTCCCTGGGATTCTCTAGGCAAGAACACTGGAGTGGGTTGCCATTTCCTTCTCCAATGCATGAAAATGAAAAATGAAAGTGAAATCGCTCAGTTGTGTCCAACCCTCAGCAACCCCATGGATTGCAGCCTTCCAGGCTCCTCCATCCATGGGATTTTCTATAGTCCATCAGATTCCTCTCTCCATGGGATTGCCCAGGCAAGAATACTGGAGTGGGTGACCATTTTCTTCCCCAGGGGATCTTCCCAACTCAGGGATCAAATCCAAGTCTCCTGCATTACAGGTAGTTTCTTTACCACTGAGCCATCTGGGAAGCCCAATTTAAGGCTCTATTAGATTATAAATAGCTAAATAAGCTTATTTTCTATAGTCCATCAGATTCCTCTCTCCATGGGATTGCCCAGGCAAGAATACTGAGTGGGTGACCATTTTCTTCCCCAGGGGATCTTCCCAACTCAGGGATCAAATCCAAGTCTCCTGCATTACAGGTAGTTTCTTTACCACTGAGCCATCTGGGAAGCCCAATTTAAGGCTCTATTAGATTATAAATAGCTAAATAAGCTTATCTCCGATGTGAGCCCTTCCAGTGTAAAGACCACTATGGGAACAGGCCCCAACTGTGCAGAGGGATATTTGCATGATTAATTTATAGCAGAAAAAACAAAGCTAACTTAGCCAAGAAAAATAAGAGAAAGCACATGCACTGAAATAAGATGAACTAAAGACTATTTTGCACTATTCTAATGGATATGATTAAGTCTGGAAAAAATGGATAATCTAGTTTAAAAATGTAGTTAATTATTCATAGTCCCAGATAAGAAATAAAATCTTAAGCAAATCAGTTTCCATAGACATTATCAAAGAGTTAGGTCTCTTGGAGACTATCTGGCCCAGCGGGTCTCATAAGGAAATATCATAGATATAAAGGAGTATATTATTCCAGTGCTATTAAACTAGAGAAAAGGAAAATCCACATTTCATAATCATATAAACAACGATATCTAGACTTGATGAATTTTATATGAAGAACTACAGACAAATCTATGGACAAATGATTAGATTATCAATACTTAAAACTGAATAGCACCTAGCAAGCAGAATCCAGCAGCATAATAAAATAACCTTTCGACCACGTGGAAGAATATTGAGAATGGGAAGTTCAATTCTATGACTTCTATTAACTTTTCATTAGTAGATCCTAAGGGAATAAAAGTACTTGATCTATAGATGCTATGAAGACATCTGACAAAATTAGACACCCATTCTTGATTTAAACAACTTAATCCTCAAAGTGGCTCTGTTAGGAGGGTAAAGAATCTACCTATAATGCAGGAAAACTGGGTTCAATCCCTGGATCTGGAAGATCCTCTGGAGTAAGGAATGGCAACCCACTCCAATATTCCTGCCTGGAGAATTCCATGGACAGAGGAGCCTGGTGTGCTACAGTCCATGGGGTCACAAAGACTTGGACACAACTGAGTAACTAACAAAAATAACAAATGAGGAGGGTACCACCATTAGCTCACTTTACAGGTAAGGCTTAAAGGAAGAGGCTTAAAAACAGCAGGCTCAAAGGCAGGAGGTTAATTCAAACAAGTAGGATGGGAAAGTACTCTTGCCTGGAAAATCCCCTGGACGGAGGAGCCTGGAAGGCTTCAGTCCATGGGGTTGCTAAGAGTGGGACATGACTGAGTGACTTCACTTTCACTTTTCACTTTCATGCATTGGAGAAGGCAATGGCAACCCCCTCCAGTGTTCTTACCTGGAGAATCCCAGGGACGGGGGAGCCTGGTGGGCTGCCATCTATGGGGTCGCACAGAGTCGGACACGACTGAAATGACTTAGCAGCAGCAGCAGGATGGGAAAAAGGGGCTTGAAATCCGAGTCTGCAACCCCCAGGCTCCACTGCCCTCTTAACCATTCCTTCCCGAGGCTGCTTGCTGGAAGGGTACACACACCCTCAAAGCCTGGCACTCACTATCAGGAATCCATAGGGTCCAGGTGAAGCCCCGTTTCGGTCCACATCCGTGGCTCCCAACCCAACCACCATGCTCTTACCGCTCTCCTTGTTTCCACTCATTTCTGCTCTGGTCAAAATCTTTTAACCGTTGGGAGCCTCAGAGACGGCTCCACCGCGTGCTCCTCTCAGTAAGCCTGCTTACTGCTTTGGGCCTGCGCGCTCTGCTTTTAAGCATGCAGATGGTTTCAAGGGCAACAACCTCCACCTTGTGCTTTCCAAGGGAATCTCCCTCAGGTGCTCTTAATTACCTAATATGGCCTTTCTTTTTACAAAATTTTTAAAGTTATTTATTAACTTTAAATCGAGGTAACATTGGTTTATGACATTATATAAGTTTCACATGTACAACATTATATTTCAGCTTCTGCATACACTTACTGCGTGCTCTCAACCAAAAATTTAGTTCCCATCCATCACCACACAGGTAATACCCTTTACTCACACCCGACTCCCATCCTTCCCCTCTGATAACCTTTACTCTGTTCTCTGTATCTACATGTTTGTTTCATTTGGTTTGATCTTGCTCATCTATTTTTTTGTTTGTTTCTTATATTCCACCTATGAGTGAAATCATATAGTATTTGTCTTTCTCCATCTATTCCACTTCACACGATACCCTCAAGGTCCATCCAAGTGCACGCGTGCTCTATTGCTAAGTCGTGTCTGACTCTTTTGTGACCCCCTTGGACTGCAGACAGCCAGGCTCCTCTGTCCATGGGATTTTCCAGGCAAGAATACTGGAGTGGGTTGCCATTTCCTCCTCCAGGGGACATTTCTGACCCAGGAATGGAATGCATATCTCGTGTTTTCTGCATTAGCATGCAGATTCTTCATCACTGAGCCACCTAGGAAGCCCCTAAGGTCCATCCATGTTGTTGAAAATGGACAGATCTCATCTTTTTTTATGGCTGAGTAGTATTCTGGTGTGTGTGTGTGTGTGTGTGTGTGTGTACCACATTTTCTTTACCTATTCATCCACTGATGGAACTTGAGTTGCTTCCATATCTTGCCTATTATATGTAACCCTGCAATGAACATTCACGTATCTTTACAAATTACTGTTTTCATTTTCTTTGAATAAACCCAGAAGTGGAGTGTAAATTGGCACAGCTACAATGAAAAACAGCATGCAGATTCCTCCAAAAGTTGAGAATAACATGGCCTTTCTTTAAACTATTATGGTGCAGGGCTCAGCAGCCCCCATGCCTGCGAGAACCACACTTTGGAGCTGTGGCTCTCAGTCTCTGGAGGCATCGGCGTCACCTGGAGAGCTCGCAAGTAAGTGGGCGAGGGTCTGAGCCTGGGTAGACCCTCAAGACTGTCAGGTGATTTGAATACTTGGCAACATCAGCAAGCAAATCTCAATTAAAGCACAAGTGAGCTACTAACCTCGGAGGCCACAATTGCGAGCAGGCTGCAGCAGGTTAACCGAGGGCAGGACAGACAGCTTGACGAGGAAGTACTGGAGTGGTGACCAGGGGCGGGGGGTTGCTGGTCCAGTCTTCTCAGCCCTACCTGCCTGTGTGTCCTGGGTAAACCCACCCAAGGCTTTCTGGTCTTTGGTTTCTCTTTGATGAAGGGAGAGGAAACCGACCTCACGAAGGGTGATGGATGGGAATGGTGAATGAGCACCACACATCTGGAGCTCCTGGACTGCCTTCCCTGAGGGTTGACAAGCAGAAGCAAAGCTGAAAGCTGAGCCTCCTGTAACTCTCCTGGCCCACTCACCACCTCTCTCTTCCTCTAGGCCTTCGCACATGCTGTTCCCTCCGCTCAGAAAACATTTCACAGACCCACCCACTTGGCAGACTTCTGCTTCTCCCTGAAGTCTGTGCCTGTGTTACAGGGAAAATGAAAAGAGAGGAATGAGTTTTTCTCTTTCCCTTTCCAGAGAACAAATAGAACAGTGAGCAGGTTTGAACATCCCTAGTTTTTTTACTTTAATGCTCCAAACTCTGCATGTCTGGAACGAAGCTTGCTTTTCCGCTCCGTAACTCTGCAAGAGCTACAATTCACGTTTTTTCTCTTGACTCCATGCTAAATATATCCTGTATCTGGTGCTTACCCTTTCAACATCCTTCCCCTTGTAGTTATGTATCAGAAAGAAGGCCACAGAGCCACCAAAATGCCAGACTCAATTACTGGGTTACTGACGCCAGGCTACGACTGTCTGAAATGATGCAAGAGGAAGAAATTAAGATCCTATCACCTCTGTTCCCCATCACCGACTCCTGACTGCGAGCCCTTGCCTGATGTAAGCCCCTAGACTTCTTGTGGCTTGGCGGGGGGCGGGGGGTGGGGGCACAGTTCTTGAGGCATGAGCCTACCAGTTTCTCCTCTCCACCGGCTGAGAATTAAAGCTTTCAGTTTCCTCCAAACTCTGTCTCCGTATTTTTTATTCAGCTTCGATTGGCAGAGGAAGCCAACATTTTGGCCAGCAACACCTGCGTGTCACCTCCTGTAAGGACACTTTCTCCCTGACTTAGGCAGGATGCAGGGGCCCCAGCCTGCATCCTCATCCTCTCAGCTTATGCCTACAGTCCAAAACATAGAGGATGAGATGGCTGGATGGCATCACCAACTCAATGGACATGAGTTTGGGTAAACTCCAGGAGCTGGTGATGAACAGGGAGGTCTGGTGTGCTGCAGTCCACAGGGTCGCAAAGAGTCGGACACAACTGAGCGACTGAACTGAACTGAACAAAACATAGCGGTGCCTCCTAGCCTTTGCTCTAGCTGGTTTCCAACACCTGGACCTCTGTTCCCCGGAGATACCTGCCCTGCTCCTCACCTCCTACACAGCTTTGCTCAAATATCACCTTCTCTCGGAGGCCAACTGTGATCACCGACCTCACTGTGCCACCTGCTCCCACCACACTGCAGTGGTCCCCCCATGCTATCTTTCACGTTTTATAGCACTTTTAGCCTTCAAATGTGCTGTATGCTTATTTGTTAGGCGCACTATTTTCAATACCCCTCTTCTAAAACATAAACTTCACGAGAGCAAGTGTCTTTGACTGCCTTTTTTTTAAACTGTTCCTCAACTGTAAAGAACAGGTACCTGACCCATAGGGGAGCTCAACAGTATTCACAAATGAGAGAGTGGATGAATGGACAACGGAACAAATACAATTATCTAAGGTCTGGGTCCCCTTCTGGACAGTCAGGCTTCTTAGTTTTGAAGGCACAGAGGGGGTCTCTAGTTAGTGTTTGTTGACTATTATTGGTAACTATTTAATGAGGGACCGAGGACGGGAATGAAGGAACCTGCTGACGGTGGAAGGAAGACGTGCCTAGAGGAAAACCCCACTTCCCCGCCCCAACCTCCTCGGTTTCCCACCATCTGCCCCTGGGACCCGTTGGAAAACACAGCTGTAAGTAACATGGATTCGCCAAGAGGGGTCGCTAAACTCTTATTTTCCCTCCAGGCGCAGAGAACTCAGGGTGGCGGCCTGTGCAGACGCAGAGAAAGCGGAGACGGGAGGATGAGAGAAAAGATGGGCGAAGGCCCCACCCTCTCCGGCCAGCCGCTGAGCGCGGGCCCCTAGGGAGACCCAGACGAGCCAAGTGCTGCGCTAGGGGCAGGCAGTATGATCTCCGCCTAAGCCTGTGACGCCTGCACTCTTAGGGTCCTCTAGGATCTGTTTTTCAGATAGGACCCCAGGCTCAAAAAGGCTGGGCACCCTGCCAGCGCAGCACCTCTAGAAGACCTCCTGGTAGGATCAGAGATCCAGATTTGCTGAACCCTGTCGTTCCCACCCTCTACCCCCGCCCCTCCCTCCCGGCCCCTCC
>SJYC01125844.1:0-19134 GCA_006408675.1 Madoqua kirkii
TGCCTCCACCCCTCGGTCTCCACCCCTCCGCCCCCACCAACTCTTTTGGGCATCTCCCTTGCAAAAGCAAGAGCAAGATTGCAAGCCCAGTGTCTGACTGGACCTCATGTAGAAAGCCCTTGGGTCCTCTTTCTGGTGGGGCTTAAAGTAAGGGGCTGGGCAGCGGGAGGTGGGGCAAAGGCTGAATTCCTCCCTTAAGGACATAAAACCAGCTGCCCTCAGCTCCCACCCTCCTCCCAGCCCCATCTCCTTTGTATCACCCTCGCTCCCTTGATTTCAGTTCCCTGGGCATTTAAGTAGCCACTTGGCCACACGCAAATTCACTTGGGAGAGAGGAGCCTGGCAAGCACAGAGCAGGATGGGAGGAGACTGCAAAGTGTCCCCGACCCATCTCTGAGATACATAGTGGTGAAATGGAGGCGCAAAGAGAGGGTGACCTAAGAAAACCCAGACTCGAGCACCCTTGTGGCCAGAACCTGGGAGTCTCTAACGATGGGCTCTCTTGGTGGACACAGATCCAGAGTTTCACATCCTGGGCCTCCCAGCAATACAGTGAGGAAAGTATCCTTGGCCCTATTTTACAGATGGGTAAACTGAGGGCCTGGACTGCGCTGGTGGCTCAGTGGTAAAGAATCCACCTGCCAATGCAGGAGATGTAGGTTCGATCCCAGGGTTGCAAAAATCTCCTGGAGAAGGAAATGGCAACCCATTCCAATATTCTTGCCTGGGGAAATCCCATGGACAGAGGTGCCTGGCAGGCTACAGTCCATGGGGTCGCAAAAGAGTCGGACACAGCTTAGTATCTGAACAATGACAAACTGAGGCCCAGCAAATTTCCCTCAGGCCTGTCCACTTTCGTGCTGTTTGCATTAACCAGATTCCTAGTGGCGCTCTCTTCCAGGATTCCTGAGACACAGTGACTGTATCCTAATGATCCATTAGGTCTGGCCTGGCCTCAAGGTTGTATGAGGTGCCCTGGCGTGGGAGCCTGAGGAGGAAGAATACCATGACGCTGAGGTCTGCTGGCTCTGGCCCACTCAGCCCATCCTACTGGCTACAAGCAGGGCCAGCTACTCCACTGGTGCCACTGAGTTGCCCTCTGGGGAACATTCTTCTTCCAGCCAGTTACCCAGCAGAAGCTGTTCTTCAAAGGGCACTGCAGGTTCCGCCTTCTGCAGAAAGCCTGACGCTCCAGCCCTTCCGAGTCCAACAATGTCCTTCGAGGTTCTGAGCAGCTGTCCACCCAGATGAGGGGTTCTCTGACCTGGGCACTCACCCCCAGTTGGATTGTAAAGACCTTGGAGGAAGAGAGACCAGCTCTCTGCTCGTACCTCCCTTTAGCTTCTGGGGGCTGAGTATACAGCAGGTGTCCAGGAGCTGCTTCTCGGTTTACTTGTTGACTGTTTACCTGGGAAAACAGATCTAAAAAGCAGCTCTCTGTGTCCAGGGAGTTTTTAACCAAAATTTGTAAATGACCTCTGTGTTCTTTGGGACAACCAGGAGGAATGAATTATCACTATTTAGTCATTCAACAAATATTTAACAAGCCACTGACATGTGCTAGGCACCGTTCTAGGCTCTGGAGACACAGAAGGCAACGTAACAGGGGCGACCCTCTGTAATTTACCTCCTAAAGCAGGTGACAGAGAATGAACAACATACGTAAACCAGTAGAGCTGGATAAGGTTTTCTGTGAAGAAAACCCAAGCTGGGCAGGGGATAAGAGCAAGAGGGAGTGCTGTTTAGACAGGGAAGTTAGGTGAAGACCCACAGGAAGGGAAGGAATAGCTCCAGGCAGAGGGAGCAGCAAGTGCAAAGGTCCTGAGGTGACAACACGTATTTGCTGTATCTCCAGGGAGTTTTTAACCAAAATTTGTAAATGACCTCTGTGTTCTTTGGGACAACCAGGAGGAATGAATTATCACTATTTAGTCATTCAACAAATATTTAACAAGCCACTGACATGTGCTAGGCACCGTTCTAGGCTCTGGAGACACAGAAGGCAACGTAACAGGGGCGACCCTCTGTAATTTACCTCCTAAAGCAGGTGACAGAGAATGAACAACATACGTAAACCAGTAGAGCTGGATAAGGTTTTCTGTGAAGAAAACCCAAGCTGGGCAGGGGATAAGAGCAAGAGGGAGTGCTGTTTAGACAGGGAAGTTAGGTGAAGACCCACAGGAAGGGAAGGAATAGCTCCAGGCAGAGGGAGCAGCAAGTGCAAAGGTCCTGAGGTGACAACACGTATTTGCTGTATCTGAGGAAGAGAAAGTGAAAGTCACTCAGTCATGTCCAGCTCTTTGAGACCCCATGGACTATACAGTCCATGGAATTCTCTAGGCCAGAATTCTGGAGTGGGTAGCCTTTCCCTTCTCCAGGGGATCTTCCCAACCCAATAATTGAACCAGGGTCTCCTGCATTGCAGGCGGATTCTTTGCCAACTGAGCTATCATGGAAGCATCTGCAGAAAGACTCTCACAGATTTTGTGAATCTTGATGAGGATTTAAGCTCTTATTCTGAGCATGATGGGAAGACAGTTCAGATCTTCTAGAGCAGGGGTCCACAGACCCCAGGCCTCAGTACTGGTCCACACGGCAGGCGGTGAGCAGCTGGCGGGTGAGGGAGGCTTCATCTGTATTTACAGCCGATCCCCGTTGCTCGTGTTACAGTCTGAGCTCCACCTCTGGTCAGATCAGCAGCAGCGTCAGATTCTCATAAGTGCGTGAACCCTACTGTGAACTGCGAGGGATCCAGGCTGCACACTCCTTATAAGAATCTTAATGCCTGATGATCTGATTCTGCAGTGAGTTGCATAACTATTTCATTATATCTCACAGTGTAACAATAAGAGAAATAAAGTGCACAATAAATGTCACGTGCTTGAATTATCCCCAAACCATCCCCCACCCGCAACCTCAGGTCTGTGGGAAAATCATCTTCCACGAAACTGGTCCCTGGTGCTAAAAAGGCTTGGAGGCCGCTGCTCTAGAGCTCATATCTGAGTGAGTAACTGCCTGTGAAGCCGGCGGGGGGAGGAGGGAGGTCCCAAACCAGTCAGGACCCTTGGGGCTGTGTGAGGTGCATGCCTGGCTTGGATTCCCTTGTTCTCAGTGCTCGAGTAGACCACCTTTGCTCCTTGAAAGTCCAAGGTCTTCTTCTGGGGTTCCTGGGGCTGCAGGACAACATTCTCAACCCCGGGCCACGTTGGAGTCCCCTGGGAAGCATTGCCCAAACCAATGCCAAGCTCCACCTCTGCCTCGCTGACCCAGAGAGTGTTGGGTGGACCCTGAAGATGAAGACCACTCATTACGAACCTTAATGAGTGGGGCTGTGGGTGGGCCTCAGGGAACCGCTCATCCATCCCAAATTTTATCTGCAGCCATGTTTGGTGTTAAAGGAATGATCAGGACCAGGCTTTCATCAGGGTCCCCCAAAGATGCGGAATCCCGTTCCCAGGCAAACAAAGCAGGCCTGTCCGCGAAAGCACAGAGGCAGCGTCCGCCGGGCCGGCTGTCTTCACCGCCCCTTCACCCTCCCGCTCATTCCCTCCCGGCCTCCCGCCCCCACCCCTCCTGCCAGTGCCGTTCCTGCGGCTTCTCCGTCGCATTACTTTGCTTCAATCTATTTTGATGGCAGTGTCTCCTTTCCTTCCAATACTCAGTATGTTGCCAGCATTCAATACCTCTTCAAATATGAATAAGCTGTTCTCTCGTCAGAGCTGCGGCTCAGCTAAGTCCGTCTTTTCTGGGCTCTTTCTGTTTGCTTTTCCCCCAAGGTCTTCCTGCTTCACCATCAAAGAGAAGTTTGTTCCAGCCGCCCTTCTCTGCCCCCAACCCCCTGCTGCCCAGGTCCCAGAATACTGGCCCCGGGACACAAAGAAAAGGGTTTTGTTTCATTATCTGTGGACATTATCTACTCTTGTCACCCATACTTCAAAGCCGAGGGGCCCCTCTAGGAGAGCTGGTCCTGAGACGGGGCCCCAGTGACCTCGGCCCTGGGGAGCTGGGGCAGAGCAGGTGGGAGAAGGCAGCCGTGGGGTGACTGGGCTCCTGTCTCCCCAGGGGGGTGGTGTTGCCTGGCTTTGGCAGGTGCTGAGCTCCTCGGCCTGTTGTCTGGACCCTGTGGTCTGCTGTCAGCCCCTGAAATCTCCCTTTCTCTGAATGGTGTGTGGCGCACTCTGCCATCATCTATCTGCAGTTGTCATCAAGGGTATGGGTGTTAAGTCACAAGTTCAAATCCCAGCTCAGCCACTTGGAAACTGTTGTAAGGAAATTATTAAGCATCTCAGGGCAGCAGTTTCTTATCTGTGGAAAATAGGCGAGGAAAGAGGGGGTGAGAAAATTATGTGAAATAACAACTGTAAATTTGAGCCTCCCAGCCATCCACCTCACCGCTCCTCCACCCAACCATCTCAACTTTCATTCTTTCAATTCATGTTTATTGAGGCCTACTGTGCCCTTGCCAGTCTCCCAAGACACAAGTCGTTACACGGAATGTTCTGGAAGGAGCTCACTCCCCTCGGTCTCACTTAGGAGACCCAGATGACAGCGGGTTGAGTTTCCACAGGACATTTTCTTCCAGTCACACCACATTTGTGATTTCCTTCCCACTGGCGACCTTCTTGGCAGGATGTCTTCTCCTCATCCCCCGGGAGGCCTGCTCTGATTTATTAGGCTTCTGTTGACCCGGGCCTCACCCCAAACCCAGAATCCGCAAAGCTGGACTCCACCGCTTTCCCTTCTTCATAGAAATTCTTGAGCAGGGACAAGGTCCAAGGGTCCCCTCCACCATCAGCCCAGTCTGATGTTCCTCTCAGCCCACTGTAAGTTCTTCTCAGAGTCAGAGCAGACTCCTTCACCCCAGAGCCTCTCAGAGGGCGGTTTCATCATGCCAGTCCCTGGGCACACACCTAGGGCAGGCCAGACGCTGTGCTCAGCTCTCAGCAACACTTCCCTCGCACCAGCACACAGCCCTACAGCAGCCTGTCGGGCTGGTGACCACATGAATGCCCTTGTGCAGTGCCCTCCTATGCCAGCTCTGGGCTTGGTGACGCGTGCCGTGGGTCAGCCAGTGGGACGTTAGCCAGCATGATGCAAGCAGGGCCTCGACAGGCGCTTGCACCCTGGGCTTGTCCTCTGCTGCACAGAAGCTCAGGCCAGGCTGTGGAGCGGTGAGCAGCCTCGTGGGGAGGCAGCCTGTTGGACGAGGGGCCACCTTGCACATTTCCAGCTCCCTGACCGAGCCCCACCAACCCACAGAACAGAGAGACAACAAATCGTTGCTGTTCTGAGTCCCTACGTTCGGGGGATGGTGTATCACACAGCAAGAGAAAATGGACACAAACGCCGAGGTCCAGACACTGAGCTTATCACCCTCCTTTCACAGATGCTGACCCTGAGCTTCAGAGAGCTGGAATACGGTTGCCACGGTTGCCTACTCTCTGGCCTCCCTGCTGGGGGAGCTGAGTGGAAGACAGCCCAGCTCTGCTCCCCAGGGCTCACTGTGGAGCCCTCATTGAGTCGGGCTTCCTGCTGCCCCCAGGCTACGCCCAGCCTGTGATGGGCTGTGATGGGGGGACTCACACAGGCCGAGTCCTTGGAGATATGGAAATCCCCGCTCAGCCTGTCAGCCTGCTTTGACTCCAGGACTCTGCATGGTGGAGGGGGGGGTGCGGTGAGGGGCGCTGAGCTTTCTCTGGAATCCTGTTGCCGTCTGAGACTCTTCCTGTCCTGCCCCCTCCTTCTCGCTCCTCTACCAGGACCACAGTCACGAGGCTCTCTGCCTCCTCCCACTCCCTCCCATTTATCCTTCACAGGTGTTTCCTCCAATTAATATGTTGTGTTTTGAATCCCATTTTGGTGTCTGCTTTTCAGAGGACATGAACTAACATGCTGGAAAGCTTGTTAGATTCGAACTCACTGAACCTCGGCCTGATGCTTCCTTTTGTTTCTTTCCAGACACTTTTCCTGTCAGGAGAAAAGGCATCTTCAAAGGGGCAGACAGCCCACAGAAGCTCTAAGGCCACAGGAGAGGGAAACTCCAAGGACAAGGAGAACAAGGCTCAGGAGCCTCCACAGACACGCCTGGGGGGCCAGACAGAGCCCAGCTCTGCAGGAACAGACACGGACCAGGAGCCTCCGCAGAAGGAATGGTGGCAGCTGGGGGTGGAGGTGGGGTGTTGAGCTAGCGTTTATGTTCTTCTCTGTCCCAAGCCCTTTACTTGCAGTATCTCACTGCATTCTCCCCAATGCCCATAGAGCCAGAATTACAACTTCTGAAGAATTGATGCCTTCAAACTGTGGTGCTGGAGAAGACTCTTGAGAGTCCCTTGGACTGCAAGGAGATCCAACCAGTCCATCCTAAAGGAGATCAGTCCTGAATATTCATTGGAAGAACTGATGCTAAAGCTGAAGCTCCAATACTTTGGCCACCTGATGCACAGAGCCAACTTATTGGAAAAGACCCTGACGCTGGGAAAGATTGAGGGTGAGAGGAGAAGGGAGTGACAGGATGAGACGATTGGATGGCGTCAATGGACATGAGTTTGATCAAACTCCGGGAGTTGGTGATGGACAAGGAAGCCAGGCGTGTTGCATGCTGAAGTCTGTGGGGTTGCAAAGAGGTGGATAGAAGTGAGCGACTGAACAACAACTTTGCAAGTGAAGACACAGGTTCGGAGAGGTGAAGCCACTTGCCTCAAGTCACACAGCTACTATGTGGCACAGCTGAGACTTAGGCCCAGGTAGAAGGAAGCTGAGCGGTCGGGTGCTTCCCAAATCCTGGGTGTACTCCCTGCTCCTTTATGTGTGCCAGAAAGACCTTGAGCAAGTTACCTAACGTCTCTGAGTTGCAGTTTCCCATGTATAAAACTTGGACACTTGTTATTCAGTTGTTCAATCGTGTCTGACTCTCTGTGACCCCAGGGACTGCAGCACGCCAGGCCTCTCTGTCCCTCACCATCTCCCAAACTTTGCCCAAGTTCATGTCCACTGCTTCGGTGATGATATCCAGCCATCTCATCCTCTGATGTCCTCTTCTCCTTCCGCCCTCAATCTTTCCCAGTGTCAGCGACTTTTCCAATGAGTCGGCTGTTTGCATCAATGACCAAAATACTGGAGTTTCAACTTCAGTATCAGTCCTTCAAACGAGTATTCAAGGTTGATTTCCCTTAAGATTGACTGCTTGATCTCCTTGGTGTCCAAGGGACTCTCAGGAGTCTTCTCCAGCACCACAGTTTGAAAGCATCAATTCTTTGGCACTCTGTCTTCTTTATGGTCCAGCTTTCACAATCATATATGACTACTGGGAAGCCTTGACTATATGGACCTTTGTCGGCAGAGTAATGTCTCTGATTTTCAACACACTGCCTATTTTTGTCATACCTTTCCTGCCAAGAAGCAAGAAGTAGGCAAGACGCAAGCAAGAAGCCCAAGAAGAGGAAATCTGTCACTACTTCCATCTCGTCCCCTTCTATTTGCCATGAAGTAATGGGGCCGGATGCCATGATCTTAGTTTTTTTAATATTTAGTTTTAAGCCAGCTCTTTCACTCTCCTCCTTCACCCTCATCAAGAGGCTCTTCAGTTCCTCTTCGCTTTCTGCCAGTGGAGTGATTATCATCCACATATCTGAGGTTGTTGATGTTTCTCTCACTTATCTTGATTCCAGCTTGTAACTCATCCAGCCCAGCATTTCTCATGATGTACAGATCAAACAGACAGGGTGGCAGTAGACAGCCCTGTCATCCTCCTTTCTCAGTCTTGAACCAATCAGCTGTTGCATATAAAACTTGGACACCCACTGCCCCTTTTTCCTAGAGGCCTTGGAAGCACAGCAGATGGAATCTGGAGCTAGTGGTTGTTCACTGCACGTTGGTTCTGCCCCTACACCCATGGCCCTGCCTCTAGGCTGGCCAGTCTTCCCTTACAGTGCTTTGTTTTCATCCTGCTATTGACACCAATGAGATAAGCACTTTTTTGAAAAACCCAAGCCCCAGAA
The DNA here is from genome assembly GCA_006408675.1 of Madoqua kirkii. Taxonomy (NCBI): domain Eukaryota; kingdom Metazoa; phylum Chordata; class Mammalia; order Artiodactyla; family Bovidae; genus Madoqua; species Madoqua kirkii. The sequence goes on from SJYC01125844.1 coordinate 7,998, forward strand.
TGATCACAGTTGCGCAAGAGTCAATATCCAGACCTGATTCATAATATGGTGTTGCCTTCATTTCTATAATAAAACAACACATCAACAAACTGAAACCTTGACAAATGTGCGCGCGACTCACAAAAATCAAAGGCTCTCAGCCAGGACCCAAAAAAATCCCCTGGATTCTTTCCCCATGAAGGGAGGTTTTCCACAGGGACACAGCCCCGTGCTTTGGCTCAGGGACCACGCTGCTTTCTCCTTGAGAAAGCTCCCGGGATAAAAATAGCCAAGCAGCAGGCGGCCCCTTCTGGGGCTTGGAGAAGAGGAAGAGAGGGATGGAAGGAGGGGGTTGCCTCCCTGATGCCTGCATCCTAGAGAAACAGGAGGAGGAGGGGGACTGTGCAATTTGGGGCCAGAGGGGGCGGTGGGGAGAGGAAGCTTCCTGGAGAAGGGAAGGAAGAAATGGTCAGGTCAGGGCTCCCCAGATCCATGGAGCCAGAGAATCCTGAGGAATGACTGGTAGACACAGGGCTAGACTTTGCTAGACCAAGGGGAGAGAGGTCACCACACCACCGAGCCAGAAAGACCAGGAGGAGCCCCTTTGTGTACATAAAAAAGAACAAAAACGGAAACAGAGGCCCAGGGGACCCTGGCTTGAGTGTCCGAAATGAATCCAGGCCAATGGAAGCACTTCCAAGAGGTCCGTGTTCTGCAGAATTCGTCCCCTTGCCCTTTCCAGCCCTGCCCCAGGGGCCCCAGCTTAGACCTTGTCCTTCTCCTTCCTAAGTGGTCCCTCGGTGAGCCTAAGTCTAACCCTCCTCTGGAGGGCCAGCTCACCAAGTCATGAGGAAGTGCGCAGCTAGAATTTCAGGGACCCTTAGGAGCTCAGGATCACAGACTGTTCGAAGGAAGAGGAATCCTCTGCGTTGTTGAGTCCCTTATTTAGGGCTCATTGTGCAGAGTTCATTGAGTCTGAAATCCAAGAGGATGAGCAACCTGTCGGTATCTTCTGACACTGCTGCCTTGCACATCTGCCTGTGACTCCTTCTGCCCTGAAGGTCATTTGCTCAAGAGTGACTGAGCAACAATTATGCACCACACACTGTCACAGACGGATGGGGATGCAGGGTGGGAGAAGACAGCTTTATGTGCTATGCACAGAGATGGCCTCTCTGCTGTGACATTGGTGCAGAGTCCTAGAATCAGTGAAGGGTGAGCTGTGAGGATATCTGCTAGACAAGCATTCCAGACCGAGGGAACAGTGAGTGCAAAGGCCCTGAGGCTTAGTGTGTTAAAGGGCCGAGAGAGGCTGGATGGCTGGAGTGGAGTATTTGGGGATGAGGTCAGAGATGGAACAGGTAGGCTCTGCAAGCCACTGGAAGAAGCTTGACTTTCTGCACCAACTCCCCACCTTCCCGACCACCCCCTCCTCGTGCCCCTCTTCCATCCTCCTGCACCCCCCCACCACCGCCCACCAGGTGTGGCAGGAAGTCTTTGTAGCGCTTTGAGCAAGATCTGATCTGACTTAGCATTTAAAAGGATCCCTAAGCTCCAATACTTTGGCTACCTCAGGCTGGGAAAGATTGAAGGCAAAAGGAGAAGGGGGCAACAGAGGATGAGATGGTTTGATAGCATCACCAACTCAATGGACATGAATCTGAGCAAACTCCAGGAAATAGTGGGGGACACAGGAGCCTGACGTGCTGCAGTCCCTGGGGTTGCAAAGAGTCTGACACAACGTAGTGACTGAACAACAGCAACAGCAATATCCTGGTCGTGTGTAAAGGGTGCTGTTGAAGCAGGTCAAGGATGGGACCAGACAGAGGAGCCCAGGGTGAGGTGGTGAGGATAACATGGCTAAGGGGGTGAGCGGGGGAGAGGTGGTTGCAGGCTGGGTAGAAGTCAAGGCCACAGGATTTGCTGCTTGATCAGATACGAGGCCTGGGGGTGGGGAGAACACATCAAGGATGAGGCAGGGCCTCTGCCTGAGCAACTGGGAACCTCGAGTTGCCATTTGGAGTAAGGAAACCACAGAAGGGGTAAATCTGAGGGGAAGATCAGGACTGCGTGTGTGGGTCCAGCCTTGGGTCAGAATCAGTTCCCTGAAGCTTTCACTGATCACTTGGTGCCTTTAGTCTGGAACAACCCGCAATCCAAGTTCAGCCCCAGGCTATGGAGCAGACAGGAACAGTCAAGGCTCTGTTACATTCCATTACCCCCAGTTCACTCATACCACATCTCCACACCCTGGCCCAGCCTGAACCCATCTTCCCAAGGGACTCATCTATGCTGAAAATATTTTTTAAACAAATTCTTCATTTCTCTACTACTTTGCAGTGTATGAATCCTTCTTTTCTGTATTATTCCACATGACCCTCATCACAAGCCTGTGAGATACGTGGGGCAGGCATTAGCATTCCTATTTTACAGATGAGGAGACTAAGGCACAGAACAGCTAAGTGCCTCAGGCTACAGGGCACAGCCACACAGTCCAGGGGCTCAGGGTAGGGGCTGGGTCTGCGGCCTCCTAGATAAGGGCCCTGAGAGCCACACTCTCCACACAATGGATGACTTTTGGAGCAGTTGTGATGAGGTTGGTCTATGGCTGAACTTGCTGGTACAATAGCAACTAATTAAAGCTGTTTAAATTTTACCAGCTGAGCCACCAGGGAAGCCCAAGAATACTGGAGTGGGTAGCCTATCCCTTCTCCAGCGATCTCCCTGACCAAGGAATCGAACTGGGCTCTCTGGCATTGGAGCTGGATTCTTTACCAGCTGAGCTACTGGGAAGCCCTAAATTCAAATTATATTCATTCAAACTGAATACAACTAAAAATTTAATTTTTCTGTCTTGCCACATTTCTAGTGCTCGATGTGGCTGGTGGCTGCTGTGTTGGACAGTGCAGATAGGAGAGCAGTCCTATTATCACCGAAGATTCTACCGGACAGCGCCACACCCACAGCCAGCCCTTCTAGTCCTGCCCAGCCCAACTCCCAGGGTCACAGAGGAGGCCTCACGGGCGGTATGTGGCATCATGTCCACTTCCACCATTCTCAGCTTTTGCCCTGACAACACACCACATGACTCACATCCTACTTAATGACTGTATTTAGACTAACTTTTAAAATTAAATACTGATACATGCCTTGTCCTAAGCGCAAAGTCACGGGTTGGGTGTACAAACTAGACATACGCACAAGCATGCGGTTAGAGGTGTTGAATGGTCATCTATTTACCTCGAATCATCTCACGACTGAGAAACACTGGTAGAGAGGCATGGGCTGCGGAGACAGACGAGGAGGCCACCACTTCAGCCGCTCTGTGCCCTGGAGCACATTTCTTCACCTTTCTGGATCCCTGTTTGTTTGCTTGCTTCATCTGTCAAGTACATGAGCTCATAAAGAACCAGCTGGGGACTTGCCTGGTGGTCCAGTGGTTAGGACTCCTGGCTTCCAAGGCAGGGAACTGGATCCCACCTGCCACAGCCAGCAGTCTGCATGCAGCAACTAAAGATCTCACATGATCCCCGAGCCACACCTTCACCCAGTGAAGCCAAATAGGTAATTTTTTTTTTAAAATACCAACTGAATTCGTATAAGAATCAGGTAAAGAGGCTTATAATGAAAGCTAGCGCTGAGCCTGGCGCGTAGTGTTTATCAACTGTAGTTCCCTTCCTGTCTTCCTTTTCTCCCCTCTCCCACTCAGAGCCAGAAGCTTAAAAATAAAAACGTGTCCATAGGGGGCTGTGAAAAGTGCCAGTGTACCCCTGAGAATCTAAAAATCTACATGCAAAGGGCTGCCAGCTCAACCAGGAAAGATCTAAGAGGCACTAATCTTCCTTTAGCTGATTTTGATCTTCTGCACAAGAAGGAAGTGAAGGCTAAGGCCAAGTGGTAAATCTGTGCCAGAGCATTGAACACACGCTCCAGTACAAATCCGCAGAGCCTCCTGGCAAAGGCTGAGAGACTGACTGGATCTAGCATTTGAGGAAATCTCCGACCAATTATTAACTGACCAGTAGGCTAATAAGCAAGGCTTCCCAAGTGACTCAGGGGTAAAGGATCTGCCTGCAATGTAGGATATGCAAGAAATGCGAGTTTGATCCCTGGGTTGGGAAGATCCCCTGGAGGAGGGCATGGCAACCCACTCCAGTATTCTTGCCTGGAGAATCCCAAGGACAGACAAGTCACAGTCCATAAGGTCACACAGAGTCAGACATGACTGAGACAGCTAGGCAGGCACACACACAGAGGCTAATAAGCAGACACTCCAGGGGCCACACATGGGAAAGAATACAGATTTTAAAGAATCGATCTAGGAAACTCACTAAGGAAACAGACAGCAACAATAACAAACTCTAGCGAGGGGACAGAATCTCATCTTCAGAACCATCATATTATTTTAAATGTTTATATTTCAACAACAAAAATTATGAGATTCTAGGAAACTGGACAATATGGTCTATACACTGGAGCAAAAAGCAGTCAGTGAAAAATATCTCTAAGGAAGCCCAGGTGTTGGATTGGATGTCTTAGTCTGTTCAGGCGGCTATAGCAAAGTACCATAAATCGGCTGGCTTATAAACAATACATATTTATTCCTCATAGTTCTGGAGGCTGGACTTACACGATCAGGGTGCCAGCATGGTTGAGAGGGGCCCTCTTTCAGGTTGCAGATTTTTTGTTGCGTCTTTGAATAGCAGAAGGAGCTAGGGCATTCTGTCAGCCCTCTTATGAGAGGGCTAATCCCATTCAAGAAGGCTCTAGTCTCATGACCTAAGCACCTTCCGAAAGCTCCACCTCCTAAGACCATCAAAGTGGACGTTAGAATTTCATCATATGAATTTTGGGAAGACACAAACGTCCAGACCAAAGCACTCAACAAAAACTTTAAACTTATTGAGACTTGCTTTACGGCCTGAAGTATGGTTCACCAAGGAAAAGTGTTCTAGGCGGGCTTTAAAAGAACGTGTGCTCTGTTACTGTTGGTTGGGTGGAGAGCTCTGCAGATGTCTGTTAGATCTGGCTGGTTTATAGTGTCGTTCAGGTCTTCTATTCCATTGCTAATCCTGTGCCTCCCTCATTTCTACCATCTTTTGCTTCAGATAATTTGAGATTCTGTCAATAGGTATAAAGTTATTTGAAACATATAAAATATATTCTCTAAACACAATGAAATGTTTTAGGAATTAGCAGCAAGAGAAAATTTGGGAAATCCACAAATACGTGGAAATTAAACAACAGACTTTCTAAAAATCAATAGATTAACGGAGAAATCACAAGGAAAATTAGAAATACTTTGAGATAAATAAAAATTAATATGTGACATACCCAAACTTATGAAATGCAGCTGAAGCAGAGCTTGGAGGGAAATTTACTGCTGTAAACACATATATCAAAAAAGAAGAAAGATGTCAAGTAAATAACCTAACTTTCTACCTTAACAAATTAGAAAAAGAAGAACAAATTAAACCCAACACAAGAAGTGGGGAAGAAATGATAAACACTAGAGCAGGAAGAAGTGAAATGGAGACTAGCAAAATAAGAGAAAATCAACAAAACCAAAAGCTGATTCTTTGAAAAGCTAACAAAATTATAAGACTGTGAACCAGTGTATTCCAATAAAACTAGACAACTTAAACTAAAAAGAATAAATACCTAGAAAGACACAAACTACTAAACTTGATTCAGAAAGAAAATCTGACTAGACCTACAATAAGTAGAGGTTGAATTACAAAAACTTTTTCACACAAAGAAAAAGAAGGCTTCACTGATAAATCATACTAAACTTTTAAAGAAGAATCAACACAAACCCTCTCCCAAAATAAAAGAGGAGGAATACTTCTTAACTCATCCCAAGAGCCTAATATTGTTCTGACACCAAGACCAGACGGAGCACAAGGAAAAAAACTACAAACCAGTACCCCTTATGAATATAAATGGGATATAAAAAGATATAACAACATATAAAAAGAATTATGCATCATGATCAAGCGGACCAATCCCAGAAATGCAAGTCTGTGTTAACATCAAAAGTCAATCAGTATTATTGTTGTTCTTGTTTACCCGCTAAGTCATGTCCAATTCTTTTGCGACCCTGTGAACTGTAGCCAGCCAGGCTCCTCTATCCATGGGATTTCCTAAGTAAGAATACTGGAGTGGGCTGCCATTTCCTTCTCCAAGGGATCTTCCTGACTCAGGGATCAAACCTGCAACTTCTGCTTGGCAGGTGGATTCTTTACCACTGCACCACGCGAGAAGCCCAGTGAATCAGTGTGAGACACCATATTAATGAAATAAAGGACAAAACAGAACCCACATGATCATCTTATGAAAAGAGAAAAAGTGTTTGACCAACTCCAACACCTTTCATGCTAAAAACACCCAATAAGCTAGGAAGAGAAGGGAGCCTTCTAAACCTAATTAAAGGCATTTATGACAAACCCACAGTATACATCATTCTTAATGGTGAAGACTAGAAGCTTTTTCCTAAGATCAAAAAACAAAAGAAAGATGTCTGTTCTCACTGGGTCTAGTTAACATTGTACTGGATGTTCCAGATGGGACAATTAAGTAAGAAAAAGAAATAAAAGACATCTATATTATTTTTTAGAAGAAGAAAACCTGTCTTTATTTGCAGATGATAGAATCTTATATATAGAAAAATCTAAGGAAAATACCTATGTGTATGCACATACATACTATTAAAGCTAATAAATAAATTCAGCAAGGTTGCAGGGTACAAGATCGACATATACAAATCAATTATATTCCTACACTCCAGCAATGAACAATTCAAAAATAATATTAAGAAAATAACTTCTCGGCTGTTTTTATAATACATAAGAATAAAATATCTAGGAATAAATTTAACAAAAGAAGTATAAGACTCATACACTGAAAGTTACAAAACCTCACTGTAAGAAATGTAAAAAGACCTAATCAATGGAAAGACACTCTGTGTTCACAGACTGAAAAACAAATTAAGCTGAACTGAACTACAGTTCAACACCGTCCTTATCAAATCCCCTCTGTTCCCTACCCCATTTTTTTGGCAGACTAAACTTCACTTGGGAATGCAGGGAACCTCACATAGCCAAACCAGTCTTTAAAAAGAAAACAAATATGGAGGACTCATACTTTGCAACTTCAAAATTTACTAAAAAGCTACATTAATCAAGGCAGTGTGGGACTGGAATAAAGGCAGACATAAGATCAATGTGGGAGAAGGCGATGGCCCCCCCTCCAGTGCTCTTGCCTGGAAAATCCCATGGACGGAGGAGCCTGGTGGGCTGCGGTCCCTGGGGTCACTAAGAGTCGGACACGACGGAGCGACTTCACTTTAGGATCAGTGGAATAGAATTCAGGGTCCAATGATAAACCCTTGCCTCTATGGCCAATTCATTTTTTTCAATGAGAAAAGAGTTGTCTTTTGGAATAACTGAATATACACATGCAAAAGGGTGAAACTAGACCTCTACCTTATACCATATGTAAAAGTTAACCTAAAATGAAAGACACCAAAATGTAAGAGTTAAAACTATAAAACCCTTAGAAGAAAACATAGAAGTAAATCTTTAGGAGCTTAAGTTAGGTAACAGTGCCTTTCATACAGCACCGAAAATAGAAGTAACAAAAGAAAAAATTTTTATTGGACTTCATTAAACTTAAAAACGGCGGCATCAAAGGACACTATCAAAAAAGTGAAAAAAGAATCTTCAGAGTGGGAGAAAATATTTGCAAATAATACATCTGACAAAAGTCTAGTGTTTAGAATATATAAAGACTTTTACAACTCAATCATGAAAGAAAAATTACCCAGTTCAGAGTGGGAGAAAATATTTCCAAATAATACATCTGACAAGAGTCTAGTATTTATATAAAGACTTTTACAACTCAATCAAGAAAGAAAAATAACCCAATTTTTTAAGTGGGCAAACAACTTGAATAGACATTTCTCCAAAAATGATGTAAAAGTGGCTAATAAATACATTAAAATGCTCAGCATCCTTAGTCACTAGGGAAATGCGATTCGAAACCACGATAGATACCAAGTTATACTCACTATGATGGAGAGACTAAAAAAGACAATAACAAGTGTTGGTGAGGATGTGGACAAACTAGAAACCCTCGTCCACTGCTGGCTGGATTGTAAAATGGTGCAACCACTTGGGAAAACAGCTTGGCGGTTCCTCAAGAAGTCAGAGTTATCGAATGACCCCGTTCTGCGCTTAGGTATACAGTCTAGAGAATGCATGACATATGAAGACAAAAGCCAACACACAACTCTTCATACCAGTCTTATTCAGAACAGCCAAAAAGAAGAAACAACCCAGTCCCTCAGCTGATGAATGGATAAACCAGTGTGGTATATCCACACACAGAGTCCAACAATATAAAGGGACAAAGCACCGATAGCGTGAACCCGTGCGGATGAACCTTGAGAATATCATGCTAAGTGAGAGACACCGGTCCTGAAAGCCCACACACGGTATGATTCCATTTATGTAAAATGCCCAGAATAATCAGACTCACAGAGACAGAAAGTAAATTAGTGGTTGCTGGGGGCAGGGAGGAGGTGGGGATGACTATTAATGGTTAGAAAGTTCTTTTTGGAGCGAAGAGAATGTTCTGTAACTAAATCATGGTGACAGTTGCACAATTTTGTGAATATATTTAAAACCCCTGACCTGTATATTTTTAAATTTTATTTATTATTTTTTAAAGTTTGTGGCCATGCCACACAGCATGTGGGATTTTAGTTCCCCAACCAGAGATCAAACTTGTGCCCCTGCATTAAAAGCACAGAATTTTAACCACTAGACTGCCTGGTAAGTTCTGACCTGTATACTTTGGGGTTTTTTGAGGGGTTTAGTGTTAATATCTTAATATTAAATACAAACAACCATTTTATAATAGCAATATTTCTGGAACACAAACGAAAAAAAGCAAGACATCTTTAATTACAGTGAAGTCACTCAGTCGTGTCTGACTCTTTGTGACCCCAAGGACTGTAGCCTACCAGCCTCCTCCGTCCATGGAATTTTCCAGGCAAGAATACTGGAGTGGGCTGCCGTTTCCTTCTCCAAACTTGTCACCATAATCTTTCACTCACTCAGATTTAGAACGATGTGTGGTTTATGTACATTTATTAATCTTAACATGCTAATGAATCGCAGTCAACTACAAGCTAACAATGATATACTGTATGAAATTAAAGGATTAATGCTTTGTTTTTCTTCTTTCTTTTTTATTTTTTAAGTTATTTAAGTATGATAACACATTTACAGGAGACTTGGAAAACACACAACCAAGTTACATACAGTTCTTAATTTTTTTAAGTAGATAAATTAAAATTTTTTAATTGGTGTTTCAATATCAAACTCTCAAAATTAATAGAATGAATAGATAGAAAGTTACGATAGAAGGATACAGTAGACCTGAAAATCACTATGAACCAGTTCAACATAATTAAGATTTATACAATTTTCACACAGCAGCAGGATAGAAACTCTTCAAATTCCCATAGACTGTAAACCAGGGAGACACTGGAACGTATCCAGGGACATAAAATAAAGTGCAGACATTTTGTGGTCCAAAGGTATTGATGTCATACAGAGTTTGTTCTCTTATCACTGTAGAATTACGTTAGAAATCAGTAGCAAAAGATATTTGAAAATAAGCCATATATTTTCAAGTGCAATGTGACATTGACCAAGAGAGAGCTTTGACTTAGCCATTGAAAGCCTCAGTAAAGTTAAAAGACTGACAAACACAAAGGGTGACTGCAGAGAAGAAAGCACTTAAGTGAGAAATTAATATCAAAATGAGAAATTAGTATCAAAGATACTTTAAAAACCCCACGTATTTGGAAATTAAATGTCCACTTTTAAATGATGGGTGTATCTAAGAAGCCATAACAAAGAAAAATAGAAAATATTTGTAACAATAAATGAAAAGGAGATTTATCAGAATTTGTTACATGCAGTTGAAGTTGCTTAATGCAACTAAATGCTAATACAATGAGGAGTTAAATAAGGTATGAAAACAAATAATGCATACTAGCATAAAATTTGGGGAAATTTGAATAAAATCTGAACTTTAGTTAATAATACTGTATTATGTCAATTTCCGGTTGTTGTCTTTTTTTTTAAACCACACAGTATTTCTTTATATTCTCAGAACTGGATTAGAAGTTTCATCATTCATTCAGTTTTTTGTTTTTAAATCATTAAAATAATGAACTTTCTAGATTTTTAGCAGTAATACTAGATGTCAGACTAAATGAAACTATATCAAAGTTTTGAATAAGTATAAATTAGAAATCTAGCATTCTATTTATGCTTAGTCAAACAAGTGGAACCAAAATGTCATAAATTTTTTAACATACTATCAGAGAAGGCAATGGCACCCCACTCCAGTACTCTCACCTGGGAAATCCTATGGACGGAGGAGCCTGGTGGGTTACAGTCCATGGGGACTGTAAGAGTCGGACACGACTGAGCAACTTCACTTTCATCTTTCACTTTCATGCATTGGAGAAGGAAATGGCAACCCACTCCAGTGTTCTTGCCTGGAGAATCCCAGGGATGGGGGAGCCTGGTGGGCTGCCGTCTCTGGGGTCACACAGAGTCGGACACGACTGAAGTGACTTAGCAGCAGCATACATACTATATACATATGTTTATAAAATCTTTTCTACTACACTTGATAAAGGCTTGAGAAAGAAAAACAAACAAACAAAAAGGTGGAAAATTGGAAAACAAACTAAATGAAATGGGAGCACTGAATATAAAATAGAAAAAGTGAGACAAACTAGATAAAAGTAAAAGATGATCATATAGTCCAATTGTTTTTAAATATGGTTGCGTATTAGAATCACATCTGGAACTCTGGAGAAAAAACAATACCTGGGCATTTGTATTTTTCAACAAATTCCAAGATAATTCTGATGTGCATCTGGATTTTTTAAACTGATTACAGGTGGTAATTTTAGTGATAGAGAATTCTATTATTTTCTGTTGATTAAAATGAATAATAGTTACATAATCACAATAGTAAAAGATGTTTATCAGTTTTCACAATCAATAGCCAGACAAAAAATAAAAGATAATTATAATTGCAAGTCATAATGGAAACATGATTAACCTAACAA